>JAODAL010006862.1:0-129930 GCA_025379985.1 Phyllomedusa bahiana | reverse complement strand
GGGGCGGGGGATGATGTGATGACGACATTTTGGCCCGTGATGGGAGGACGGAGGAAAAGACTGTTTATCAGGTTGCTTTAAACCCATGAAGGACGGTTTGAAAACGATGTTGTTACTTAGTTCCAGGGCCCTGACCCAGCGATGACAGGCCTGACGTCCTGCAACTGACGACCCGCTGGCATGGGGTGTTTGTCGCCAGCACTGGAAGGAGCACCTTTCTCTCGTACCTCTCCCACATGTGCTACCCCCCTTTGCTCGCTTACCACCTTGCATTTCGCTCCAGCTTCAGAAATATAAAGATTTTTGAAGGTATGGAATAGTTTTGGAAAGTCTCTTATTAAAAGTCGGAAAATCACAGCTCTTCTCAATTCCCTCAAATCAAAACAAAATTGCTGGATTAAAAATTTAACTCAAGGTGTCTATCAACAAATCTGGAACTGGGCAAAAGTGCAAAAAAAACACGTATCTGTTATGTTTTCGTTAATACAGGGTTTATTTTTTGCACCTTTCAATTCACCTGTGGTGACTAAAAAATTGTGTTTTAAGATTTACGTGGATGCTGCGTCAATAAACAAAGCGGGTGCGCAAAAGTCAAAAAAAACACGTATCTGTTATGTTTTCGTATAATACACGGTATTTTTTGCACCTTTCAATTCACCTGTGGTGAGTGGTGACTTTAGAATTGCTGTTTTCAGATTTACGTGGATGCTGCGTAATGAAAAAGCTGGGTGCGCAAAAGTCAAAATTTACACGTATCTGTTATGTTTTTCGTATAATACACGGTTATTTTTTGCCCCTTTCAATTCACCTGTGGTTGACTATAGAATTGCTGTTTTTAAGATTTACGTGGTTTGCTGCGTCAATGAACAAAGCTGGGTGCGCCAAAAGTCAAAAAAACACGTATCTGTTTATGTTTTCGTATAATACAGGGTTTTTTTTTGCCCCTTACAATTCACCTGTGGTGACTATAGAATTACTGTTTTAAGATTTACGTGGATGCTGCGTCAATGAACAAAGCTGGGTGCCCCAAAAGCAAAAAAACACGTATTGTTATGTTTTCATATGATACCACAGTATTTTTGGCAACAAAACAACCTATGCTGACTTCCAAGATTGTGGATTGTAATTTACTGCAAGGTGGATATATCAACACAGGTGGAATGGGAAAAAATGAAAATGAACACCTTCTGAAATGTATACTGATAATAAAAGTGGAGTTTTGCCCCAAAACAAAGAGACCTGCAGTTACTAGAAATGGTGTGTATCGAATATAAGTTCAGGCTGCCCAATACCCAGGAAAAAATTTCAACAGCAAAATGTTAATTAATAAAGATATTGCAGTGCAAATGTCTACTCTAAGTCTTGGTGAACTTTATCCAGTGCTCTTTATAGATAGAGCTTGTCTGTGCTCGCCCGCGGGCCCCCCCACCCCCCCCACCGTGACTTTAAAGCGGTAGATGCTGCTTTAAAATTAACTAGCTAACTACTTTAAAATCTTCAAATCTCTAATCTAACTAAATTGGAAGGATCACAGCTAATAGTAGAGGTTTCTCTGTGCAGAAATAGACTAATTTCGCTGAGTGTTTGGCCCACAGGCAGAGCGCACGTCCTATTCCTATGAAAAGCTGAGAGGCACTAAGGTGAACAGGAAGGGTGTTCTATGTTAAAATGAGGTCATGTGATTTTTCCAGCCAATCGCAACCATACACATCCAGTCATGACGTCGCACACACATCTCACCCTGCTCTATTTCTGTAATCTGATTTGCGGGCCCGCCAAAATGACAGAAGCGCCGAAAATGGCTGATCTTAATAGATGATGCACAGATTTTAACCTTTAAATTTTCGCATGATCTGAAAATTTCGTCACCATAAAAAAACCCTTTTCCGATTTCAACTTTGTCGTAAAAAATCGCTCAACACTAATTTAGGAGCCCACAGAGTGGCACATGACACAGTGTGTGGGTTTACGGCATCAACAGCAGCATGAGGTCAGAGAGTGGCACAAATGACACAATGTGGAGGCGAAGGGGATCAACAGCGCAGAGATCAGAAGAGTGGCACAATGACAGAGTGTGGAGGTGGTGGCAAATTCCAGTCCCTGGTAAAGATGGTGGTAGGCGATGGAGCAAAATGGCAGCAGATGTGTGGCATCAGGCAGGTGGCAGCATCAGCATAGTGGCTGAGGCAGGTAGTTAAAGTCCAGACTAATTTCTCAAAGTTTTGGTGAGGCGTCATGGCTGATCTAATCTGATGCATAAGGCATTGGTGTGTGAAAATCCTGGCTCCACAGATGCTCACCAGGGTTTAGGTCTGGAGACATGCTTGGCCAGTCCATCACTTTTACTCTAATTTTCTTTAGCAAGTGTTTGGAGGTGTGTTTCGGTTCATTATCATGTTGAAATACTGCCCTGCAGCCCAGAATGGAGGGGATCATGCTCTTCTTCAGTATGTCGCAGTACATGTTGGCATTAATGGTTCCTTCAATGAACTCTAGCTCCCCACATTCAGTAGCACTCATGCATCCCCAAACCATGACACACCCACCACTATGCTTAACTGTAGGCAAGACACATTTGTCTTTGTTCTTCTCACCTGTCTGCTTCCACACATGCTTGATACTATCTGAATCAAATAAGTTTATCTTGATCTCATCAGACAACAGGAAATGGTTCCAGTATTCCATGTCCTTAGTCTGCTTGTCTTCAGCTAACAGTTTGCGGATTTTCTTATGCATCATCCTTAGAAGAGGCTTCCTTCCGGGAATACAGCCATGTTTACCAAGTTCATGCAGTGTGCAGCGCATGGCCTGAGCACTGACAGGGTGACTCCCCCCTCCTCCCTCCACCTCTTTAACCTCTGGCATCACTCATACCTCTTTCACTAGATATGACGCTGAGCATGTGTACTTAACTTCTTTGGTTGACCATGGCGACACCTGTTCTGAGTGGAACCTGCCTTTTTAAATCGGTGCATGGTCTTGGCCACCATGCTGCAGCTCATTTTTAGGGTGCTGGAAATCTTCTTATACCCTATGCCATCTTCATGTAGAGCACCAATTCTTTTTTCAGATCCTCAGAGAGTTCTTTGCCATAAGGTGCCATGTTGAACTTTCAGTGACCAGTATGTGAGAGTATGAGAGCAATTAAATCAATCAAATTTAACACACCTGCTCCCCATTCACACATGAGACCTTGTAACATTACTGAGTCACATGACACCATTGAGGGAAAATAGCAAATTGGGCACCATTTGTCCATTTTCACTTAGGGGTGTACTCAATTTTGTTGCCAGGATGGTTATTTTGAAGGCACACTAAATTAATAGTGTTTTACAAGCTGTACAATGACTACTTTACATTGTATCATATCTACAGTGTTGTACAATATTCACAAAAATGTGAGGGGCATACTAATTTTTTTGAGATACAGTGTATATATACAGTAGTGCATTTCTAAAAATTAGAATATCATTGAAAGCTTAATTTGTCCATAATTTTCAATAATGTTTAATTGCTGCTTTAGCCAGTTTTAATGTATTTCCATGACTATTGTGGGTTCTTCTTTTTTTAATGGAAGTGTATCAAAAATGTTGTTCACGTGTGTATACTAGTATACTATACTTACTTTTCAATTGTAGTTCAACTGAAAAATTACTTACTGACAAGCTTTAACCCTTTACATCTCTGTCGACTTTTGCACTGCAGTCCACAAACCTCCTGCACTCATGTCACTGTAACAGGATCAGCAAGGAATAGCAGAGCTCATGTGACTTTTTACCCTTCAAGCTTGTAATCAGTCAGTCTGCTTATTTAAAGATACCTGTGATCCTAATTACAGGACAAACCTTAGTTTAACATGTACCTATGGTAAAATTATTTTCAATCTTTTTTAGGGGTAAAATCATTTTTATCCAGGTCAGTTATTTTTTTCAGTTGAACCACAATTCAAACACATTATCTAATTTTCATTAAGGGTCTTGCTATGAGCCTAGAGGAAAATAGGGGTGGCTGACCTCAGGAAGCCTAAACCAACAGAGGTTGTTGTGAGCATTTGACTAATGTGTTTGGTGTTAAGCAGAAGGCTCAGGACAAAGGAAGAGAGGGAATTTCTGTGCTTAATTAGTGGCCAGGTTGCCGAGGATTTATGTTTTTTTTTGTGGTTTAATTTGTATACTGATCTTCCTGAAGAATAAAGCTGACTAAGTCCAATTATAAAATGTTCCCTGTGTAAAAGTGACGTGTTGAACGCGCCATGTCAGTTACATCGAAAGACAATGATCGCAGATCTAAGATCGCAGATCTAGGATCTAGGATTGCAGATCCAGGACTGTCCAATATGGTGGCTGGATGTGGGTGACTTTAGCCATTAAGCTCCTTCTTAGAAATTAGCAAGCTGTGCAAAGAGTACTGAAACATTTAACAGTTGGTCATGCGCATTCAAAAGTTAAGAGATGGTCTTATTTAGTTAATTAAAAAAAAAATAAAAATTATGTTCATTCTGAAATTTCAACCAGATGCCAAATATCTCTAACTTTTTGTGAGTGGTATAAATACAGTGGTATCCGCTTTAAAATCAGTCCTGGTTGGATACAGAAAAATTTGTTTATAATTTATACAACTATTTGTTTGGAATATGACTAGAGGGGTCATAAAATGATTGTCTGGAATGTCCAAACAAAGTCACATCCTGAAAAGAAAGCAGAAGTAAAGTTCTTTGGACAGATTTTTAGTAAAGGTCAGAACTGGTGATCCTCATGCAGGTTCAATTAGGCTCCTGGCAGAAGAAAAGATACAGAAAATCGATGAATTTGGTAAATTTGCATTTATGTACAATATATATTTTACCCACTTCATTTGTATTTTAATATTTAAACTGTGTTGTAAAAAATCCTATTGTTATCATAAAAATGGATTTATTGTTTTCCCTTTTTTGTTACTGGAAAAGTTTGCTTGGTATACATCCAGTTTGGTATAAGTAAAAGGATCTGGAACGGATTAATGACTTACACCAAGGTACCACTATATATATTGTGGAGGATTAAGCTAATTGGTAGTCACAGTTAGTGCAGACAAAGGTTTTAGGAGCAAACATAGATAAAGGTTTATTGTCTCTTGGACAAAAAAATAATAACAAAACCAGCTTTCTTCAGTTTGTGAACAGAACAACTCCACATACAGTCCAGTTATTCAGGAATAACAGAAAAGAAAAACAATAGAACAGCCTCACCAGGTCAGTCTCACAGATTTTGCTCCAGCAAACAGTGGACAGTTTGACATGTCCACACCTCAATGAAACCTACAGCTTTATCAGACAGTCCTACCCTGAGATATGTCAGCTGCCTTTTGTATACCTGGTAAGGCCCAAACTAGAGTATGGGAGCAACCTTTTAATGTATTTTTATTACTTTCTGCAAAGTCAAAAGTTTACATACACTAGGATTACTATGCTTTTAAATAATTTGGGACAGCCCATATCATGATTAGAGATGGGCGAATTTCTAAAAAATTAGATTCGCCGACATTGCAGAATTTCCCGACAAAATTATTTTCGTCCTGAATTAATTCGGGACGAATTGCGTTAAAAACAGCTATTTCCAGGCTGCAGAGAGCCTCTAGGATGTTGTAGAACGTTGTGGCATTCTTAAATATGCAGAGGGAGCTTGGTTTTGTCTTCATCCAATGCTGTGTTTTAGTATGACATGTACATGACTGCTGCCACTCTTAGAATCGCTTCACTCTAAAATTCCCTGGGGGCAAAACTGACCAAAAAACTGAAGCGAGAATGCAGCCTGATAAAGTCATGGCAGCGCCAGCTGGAAAAAAAACAAGCTGAGGGCTAAGATCCTATGTTAGCGTCAAAGAACACAGTAGGAGGTTACTGAAGCCGGCACAGGCCTAAGCACAGTAAGGGGACGTAACAGCAGGGGTCACTCCATGAGGCCAGAGCTTTAAACCGTCACAGAATATGACAGAACCTGTTCTGTTAAACGCTGATACATGTAGAGGCCCCCCCGAATGAGTGGAGAGGGTGTCGACAGTAATTTTGCGTTGACGTCTCTGATCAATTTGCCCTTCCTTTCATCTGTCAGTTTGCACTTTCAATCAATCAATAATCCATCAGTATTGCTAAGGCCAAAAACAAACTGGAGTTGATCAAAAACAGAGATAACCAGTAAATGGGATATTTGCATATCTTCTGTGTTCTGTATCCACTTCTGCTTTTGGCTAGACAATCCTGATCCTTCCCATTCCTTCTGACAGGTGAAAAGAAGGGGAAAACTAAGCATAGTGGCAACGTCACAGAGTGGGGAGGGTCGAAACAGCATTAGGACACCACAGAGTGTTCCAGTGAGACAGCGGTCACTTGGCAGCAGAATGAGTAGGCCACAGAGTGGCACAAAGACAAATTCTGGAGGTGGCAGCAACATCAGGAGCCCACAAAGTGGCACAATGACACAGTGTGGAGGTGACGGCATCAACAGCAGCAGCAGCATGAGGTCAGACAGTGGCACAATGAAAAATTCTGGAGGTGGCACAAAACGGGGGGTGGCCACAGAGTGCCACAATGACAGAGTGTGCAGGTGACGGCAGCAGCAACAGCATGAGGTCAGAGACACAATGAAAAATTCTGGAGGTGGCAGCAACATCAGGAGTCCACAAAGTGGCACAATGACACAGTGTGGAGATGACGGCATCAACAGCAGCAACAGCATGAGGTCAGAGAGTGGCACAATGACAAATTCTGGAGGTGGCACCAACAGGAGTAGGCCACAGAGTGGCACAATGACAGAGTGTGGAGGTGACGGCAGCAGCATCAGCATGAGGTCAGAGAGTGGCACAATGACACAGTGTGGAGATGACGTCATCAACAGCAGCAGCAGGAGGTCAGAGTGGCACAATGACAAATTATGGAGGTGGCAAAAAACAGGAGTAGGCCACAGAGTGGCACAATGACAGAATTTGGAGGTGACGGCAGCAGCAACATCATGAGGTCAGAGAGTGGCACAATGACAAATTCTTGAGGTGGCACCAACAGGAGTAGGCCACAGAGTGGCACAATGACAGTAGGTCTAGGTGACGGCAGCTGCAACAGCATGAGGTCAGAGAGTGGCACAATGACACAGTGTGGAGTTGACAGCAGCAACAGCAGCAGCATGAGGTCAGAGAGTGGCACAATGACACAGTGTGGAGATGTCATCATCTACAGCAGCAGCATGAGGTCAGAGAGTTGCACAATGACAAATTATGGAGGTGGCAAAAACAGGAGTAGGCCACAGAGTGGCACAATGACAAAGTGTGGAGCAGACGGCAGCAGTAACAGTATGAGGTCAGGGAGTGGCACAATGACACATTCTGGAGGTGGCACTAACAGGAGTAGGCCACAGAGTGGCAGAATGACACATTGTGAAGGTGACGGCATCAGCAGCAGCAGCATGAGGTCAGAGAGTGGCATAATGACAGAGTGTTGAGGTCACGGCAGCAGCATGGAGTCAGAGAGTGTCACAATGACAGGGTGTGGAGGTCATGGCAGCAGCAACAGCAGCAGCATGAGGTCATAGAGTGGCACAATGACAGAGTGCAGAGGTGGGTGACAATACAAGTCCCTGGTAAAGATGGTGGTAAGAAAATGAAGAAACTGGCAGCAGATGTGTGGCATCAGGCGGGTGACGGCATCAGAGTAGTGGCTGAGGCATGTAGTTTGAATCCAGACTAATTTCTCAAAGTTTTGGTGAGGCGTCATGGCTGATGTAATCTGATGCCTAAGGCATTGGTATGTGGAAATCATGGCCGATCCACGCCTGATTTATTTTGACAAAGGTCAGTCGTTCCACATTTCCGGTGGACAAGCGGGTTCTCCTTGTGGTAACAATGGCCCCTCCACACTGAACACCCACTCTAATGCCACACTACTGGCCGGGCAGGACAGCTTCTCCACTGCAAACTCGGCAAGTTGCGGCCACACATCCAGTTTGGCTGCTCAGTAGTCCAGCGGATCTTCTAACTGGGGTGGCAGAGTGCTGTCCAAGTAGGCCACCACCTGTTGGTTCAGGGTCTGTTAAAGGTCCTGCTGCTGCTGGTGAGTGCCCTCCTCACTAGGCAGGTGAAGGAAGATGCTCATCAGCGACTCCAGACTTAGGTTGCTGCTGATAGAGCTGGTACTGCTCCTACCCCCCCTACCTTCCCACAGCAGCCACGTCAGTGATACATGAGCGCTGAGTAACCCCCGGTCAGACCTGTCAGAGGATGGACCATGCTGCACATAGGCAGCGGCCAACTGACTATGGAGGATTTCTCTATAGTACTTGAGTTTGTCCTCCCTCTCAGCAGCTGGAAAAAAGGCTCCCATCTTGGACCAGTAGCGAAGTTCCAAGAGGGTGAAGAGCCAGAAGTCATCCCTCTGCCGGATGGTGACTATTCAAATGTCACTAGCCAGGCAAATCAGCATGCTGCGGGCCATGTGCGCAAGTGACTCTGAGGAACTCCCTGCCTTCATCTCCACTGTATACTACCACAGTGCTTGGGGGTCATCTGCCTCGTCTTCCTCATCTCAATCTACCTCCTCCAGCTGCTCCTTCTCCTCCTCTCCTGTCACCTGGGTAGAAAAACCACTCATTTCTCCAGACAATGCTTGTGCTCCAATGTCCTCCTTCTCCTCCTCCTCCAGTTCAGTCCCCCCGGACTCTTGTGGCCGCAAGATGTAGTCGCCACGTCTCCAGTCCCCTGCCCAGACAGATTTTTAAGCATATTTTGCAGGACATAAAGCAGTGAAATGAAGTTATTCATCCCGTAGTCCTGGCGACTGACAAATAATGTCGCCTCCTCAAACGGCCTCAGCAAACAGCAGGTGTCACACATGAGCTGCCACTGGCTGACATCAAAGTTACACAGGGGAGTACTCCTGTCTGCCTGGATCATCAAAAAATTCTTAATGACTTTTCTCTGTTCATACAGTCGGTCTAACATGTGCAGGCTGGAATTCCAACGGGTGGAAACATCGCATATCAGTGTGTGTTGGGGGAGGCTGTTCTGCCGCTGCAATTCGGGGAGGGTGTGCCTGGCTTTGTAGGAATGGAAGAAGTGCATGCACAGTTTCCTGGCCATTTTCAGAATCTTCTGAAGATCGGCGGAAGACTTCAGGAACCTTTTCACAACCAGATTGAACACATGTGCTATACAGGGCGCATGGACCATCCCTTCTTGGTTCAGCGCGGACACCATGTTCCTCCCATTGTCCGTCACCATGGTTCCGATTTGCAGTTGGCGCGGAGAAAGCCACACATCGATTTCTTGCTGCAGTTCCTCCCCTGTGTGACTTTGTTCGCCGTGTCAAAACAGGTGTAGAACTGCGTGACACCACTGGGCCCTGCACGTGGTATGATGGAGCAGTACTTGTGGAAGCTGAAATGGTGGTGGTGGTGGAGGAGGAGGCGGACATTGGCGCAGGAGCAGAAGTTTGACAATGTGGAGGAGAAAGCGGCGTCTCCTGTCCAAGTTGTTGGTGTGGCTAGGCAGGAAGCACATTCACTCAGTGGGCCGTAAAGGACATGTACTGGCTCTGACCGTAGTTACAGCTCCAAACGTCCGCGCTGCCGTGCACCTTGGAACAAACCGATAAGCTCAAGGACTGGCCCACCTTCTGTTCTACATATTTGTGAAGGGCTGGTACTACCTTTTTGGAAAAGAAATTACTGATTGGAACTCTCCACCTCGGCTCGGCACAAGCCATTAGTTCTCTGAACGGTGCAGAGTCCAGCATTTGGAAAGGGAGGAACTGCAGTACAAACAACTTGGGCAGGAGCACGTTCAGCTTCTGCATCTTAGGATGGTTGGACACATACTGTTGTCTCTTTGCAATCGCCTCCTTGAATGACTGCTGGTGTCATGAGTAGCGAGGAGCAGGAGCATCTGGACCGGGAGATGAAGGCAATGAGAAACAGCCCCCTTATGCAGAGGTGGTGGAGCCTTGACTGGCTGAAATGGCATGCATGCCACTGGGCGCTGCTGCTGCTGTTGCTGCGGTGGCAGGATGGACCACCACATCTGACCACCACATTGCCGACCAAACTCCATTTACCATTTCATCATAGTTGAAGCTTGAAATCTTCAGACAGGGAGGTTAACATATTGTAAACCAGCTTAAGGCCTTTCTCAAACCCCTATTTTCCTGTATGTGTAATTATGGGAGTCTGAAAACTGAACTGGAGTTGGAGGTTTCTTGGAGGTATTGGAAAAAAATCTAACAGAAATCATGCTGACACCTTCTGACACCTTCTGACAATAGCTCTTGTTCACAGCCAGCTTTCATAAATTAAACTCCAGTTTAAAAACAATAGCTAACCAATCAAGGTGTAAGGTCACTAATACGTCATAGCCAATAAGAAAGGTGGATTATTGGCAAGCTGGAAAATCTACTAAAATTGATGATACCTTTAATAAATAAGTAAAAGATCTATTCTATAATTAAAGCCTACCAGGGCTCTTGTGCATAAATATAATATCCAAAATGCTTCTCGTTGCCTAACTTTTTTTGTCCATTACTTCCCCCATACGGTCTCTCTACCTGTTCAATAGCATAAAATCTAAAACCATCCAAATTCCCCGTATGATGCCCTGTGAAAAGTCTATCAGCCCCTGACATTTGTACATGATTATTTTTTATACTAGTGAGATGTTCCGCTATTCTAGTCTTTAGTTTGCATATCGTGCAACCCACATATTTTTTGTTGCAAATTATGCACCCAATATTGTAGATAACAGGATGACTATCACAATATAATTTTTTTTTTTACTGGGAAATTTTTCATATTATATACATCACTAAAGGATATTGTTTTTTTTCCCCCACCTTGCATAAATTGCATCGGGCTCTATCATAAACAAAAAGCCCTTTTGAGTTAACCATGTTGTTTGTGGTCTCTTGCTTGTGAAGACACTCGGCGAGATGATATTACCTAAAATTTTTCTCCGTTTCGGTACACATAATACCCAATTTTCTATGATTTTAGACAGTCATGGTTGCATTGCTGCATTACTTTGTGGATTAAATAAAGATTTCTTGTTTCTACATATGCCAGATTTGGGTGTTACCTGCACTGCAAGCTTCACTTGTGAGCTGGATTCAGAACACCTGTATTAGTTTCATGTTCAATGCCGCCAAGCCAGCGGATAATCTAGGCACACATTGATGAGCAAGAGCAAGCCGTCTTTAACGGAGAGGCAAAGCCGATTGAAGAATGGTGAGCCAATCACATATTTTTTAGTGTCACGGATGTAGGTGGATTCACTGGACCACCAAAAGTGATGGTATAAGCCACGCCAGAAAACAGAGTCTAAGTAGTCCCCAGTATTCACCAGAGCCCGACGCAAAACAGGTTAGACTTGCAGCGGTGGGGAACTACCAGGTTGCTACCCCTGACGTGACTTGCTTGCGGTGGCAGCCAGGGTACAGCATGGTACAGAATCTGTAGGCGAGGCAAAGTCGGGGACAGGAGATAAGGTCAGGGCAGGTGGCAAGCAACGTGGTCAGGAAACTTTAGCAGGTAGGTACGGTACACAGATAAGGCAAGACTCTCTCCAACACTCTTTCAGAACACACTAAAGAACACCAATACTCTGTCAGTAAGATATGGGGTCAGTGTATGGCAAATAACCAATTAACAGGCACTCAGCAGAGCGGGGATGGGAAGAAGGAGCATGGCTAGGTAAGAAACCGGCTGGGGAGAGAGGAGCAGAGCAGGGGGGGCCGCGGCCAGGAGTAGAGGTCATGGCAAGATCCATGACAGTACCCCCCCTTAGGTCTCCCGCTCTTCCGAGGAAAGGTCAGGCGACAGATTAGATCCTGAATCCCAGGAATGGTCTTCGGCCCAGACCCCTTCCAGTCAATAAGAAAAAATCACTTCCCCCCTAACCAACTTTTCAGCAAGGATCTCTTTGACTTCGAAGATGTCATCCAAATTGGCCACAGGAGATGGAGACATGGAATTTTGCGAGAAGCAATTAAAGGGAACCTGTCACATAGGTTGTGCCCCCCTTGCTGAGGGCAGCACAAGCTAGTGTCAGACCTGCTGTTTCCAGCGCTGTGCCCCTATTCTGTAAGATGCAGCAGTTTTAGAGCATTTACCCCTCAAATCTTATTCATGAGTAGGTGTTAGCCCCACCCAACAAAGGCTAGTTCCGCCCACTGACAGTTATTAACATGTTTCTACCTATTCAAAGTAATAGGTTTGTCAGTTGAGGTGGGCGGGGCTAGCCTCAGGTGGGCAGGGTTTGAAAAAACTGACACTCTGAAGGACTCTTCGAATGACTCTTCTGGCTGAAAACTGCAGATTTGAGCATTAAATAAATTAAAACTACAGCATCTTACAGAATAAGGGACACAGCGCTGGAAACAGCAGATCTGACACTAGCTTGTTCTGTCTTCAGCCAGGTGGGCAAAAAGTATGTGACAGGTTCTCTTTAAGAATGAGAGGCTTGAGTAGAGAGACGTGGAAGGAATTCAGGATGCTCAGCATAGGAGGCAGGCCGAGCTTGTAGGACACTGGATTGAGATGCTTGATGACTTCAAATGGTCCCAGAAACTTTGGACCCAACTTGACAGTCGACAATTTTAGTCGGACATATTTGGCCGAGAGCCAGACCCTATCTCCAGGGTTGAAGGTGGAAGAAGGTCTTCATCTCTTGTCCGCCTGAAAATTGGTACGGGATAAAGTCAGCAGACGGGCCCGACAAGTGTCCTGCCATACAGAACTGATGTCCTGAATTTGAGCATCCATGGCAGGGACATTAGATGAGGTTGAAAGAGAGAGGGAAGGGCGGGAATGTTGCCCATAAACAATATAGAAGGGGGAAGCCCCAGTGGATTTGGACTCCAGTGAATTATAAGAGAACTCTGCCCAGGAAAGGAGGTCAGACCAATTTTCGTGGCAGGCAGAAACAAAATGGCGCTGGTAGTTCCCCAACACCTGATTTACCCTCTAAACTTGCCCATTCATCTGCCGGTGATAGACGGATAAAAAAATCTAAACGGAACGGAAACGGAAGATATAATACTGGGCAGAGGCACAAAGTGGGACATCTATGAGAAGCGGTCTGTCACAATTCAGATGGTCGTATTATTAGAAGAAGCAGGTAGATCTGTGATGAAATCCATGGTGTCATGGGTCCAGGGTTTTTCAGGAATGGGCAAAGGTTTGAGGAAACCGGCCAGTTTAAGACCTGGGGTCTTATTGTGAGCACAAGTAGTACAGGTGAGAACAAAGTCCTTAATACCTGGAGACAGATTTGGCCACCAATAATACCGAGAAGGAATTCCAGATACCAAGATGGCCAGCCAGCCGAGAAGAATGTCCCCATTTCAGAATATTCTGGCATAGGGCTGGATGTACATAATTTCTCCTAGGTGGAAGATGTTGGATGGCAATGGGAGTCACAGAAACTAAATGGTCAGGAGGCACAATGTGCTGAGGCACAGGATCGAGTCCCACAGTATCCGAAGCCCGGGAGAGGGCATCTTCCTTTAGATTTTTTCTGCAGGCCTGAAATGAATTAGGAAGTTAAAATGGGCAAAAAAGAGGGACCAACTGGCTTGCCAGGGGTTCAAGCACTGAGTAGTCTGTAGATACAAAAGATTCTTGTGAGCCGTATAAATATTAATTAGATGATTGGCCCCCTCCAGAAGGCATTGCCATTCCTCCAGAGCCAATTTAATGGCCAGTAATTTTCGGTCTGCAATCGTATAATTCTCCGCTGGGGAGAAGGTTTTGGAAAAGAACCCACAGGTAATTTTGTTCCCACTGGAGGATTTTTGCACAACGGCCCTCATGAAAGATGTGTCAACTTTAAGAAATAAGGGCTTCTCTGGATCAGGATGACACAAGAATGAAGCAGAAGAAAAGGCAGATTATAGGTGGTTAAATGCCTGTTCAGCCTCCGAGGGCCATAGTTTGAGGTTACTGTTCATTTTAGTTAGTCACTGTAGGTGCTACCACGGTGGAGAAGTGAGGGATAAATTGACGGTAATAGTTAGCAAAAAACAGAAAATATTGAATGGCTCAGAGTAGTTTAGAATTTCAGGAAAAATTCAATTCTAAACAAAGCCGAATTTCCTGGTAATTTGTGGTAATGAATCGTCTTTTAAAAAAAAAAATGGCCATGAGCACATGGCGTGACATGGGGCAAAGAGTTATGATAGAAAGAAAGGAATGCCTTCAATGCCATGACATGCAGACATGCAGCCAATCAGCAGCCAGACAGCTTTTGTGATATCGCAGCCCTACACATAGGCCAGCCACTTGCCACTGTGTCTCTTATGTACACAGATCTCTCTGCAGCAGCACTAGCAGTACTCTGTGCCAAATACTCCTGAATTTATAGTTACTGGGGTGAAATATCTTTTAACTACACAGTGTGTGTGTGTTGTAAACACACCTGTTTCTGAACCAGCTTTTTATTTTGGGATACTGCTCTCTGTGCTAAAGAGTTACTTTTTTTCACTTATTGTGGCGAACTATATTTGAAATACAGTATGTGTATTTTTCACATACACACATCTCCATTACAACCAGTTCAATCTTTTGGGATATTGCTCTCTGTTCCAAAGAGTTACTTTTTTCACTTATAAGGTGAAACAGCTTTGAAATACAGCATGTGTATTTGTTATATACACACATCTCCGTTACAGGCAGGTTTTTATTTTGGGATATTGTTCTCTGGGCCAAACAGTAAATTTGTGACACTTTACTGTTCTGGTGGAGAGCCAGATGTCATCCCTCTGCCTGATAGTGACTATTTGGCTGTCACTACCCAGGCAAATCAGCATGCAGCGGGCCATCTGCACAAGTGACTCTGAGGAACTTCCTGCCTCCATCTCCACTGTATACTGCCATAGTGTGTCTGGGTCATCTGCCTCGTCTTCCTCATCTCCCTCTACCTCCTCCAGCTGCTCCTCCTCTCTCTCCATTCATTTCACAAGACCATGCTTGTGCTCCAATGTCCTCCTTCTCCTCCAGTTCAGACCCCACTGGATTCATGTGGCCGTGAGATGTAGTCGTCACATCTTCAGTCCCCTGACCAGACAAATTTTGCATCTGTTTCAGGACATGAAACAGTGTAATGATATTGTTCATCCCGTAGTCCTGGCGACTGACAAATAACGTTTCCTCTTCAAAGGACCTGAGCAAACGGCAGGTGTCATGCATGAGCTGCCACTGGCTGACATCAAAATGATGCAGGGGAGTACTCCTGTACACTTGGATCATCAAGACATCATTAATGGCCTTTCTCTGTACATAGAGTCGGCCCAACATATGGAAGCTGGAATTCCAACGTTGGGGAATCCCATATGTTGGAGGAGGCTGTTCTGCCACTGCAGCTCAAGGAGGGTGTGCTTGGCGGTGTAGGAATGGCTGAAGTGCATGCAAAGTTTCCTGGCCATTTCTAGAATGTCTTGCAAATGGGCGGAAGACTTGAGGAACCGTTTGACAACCAGATTAAACACATGCGCCATGCTGGACACATTACTTAGCCCTCCTCGGTGCAATGCGGACACCATGTTCTTTGTATTGTTTGCCACTATGGTTCCGATTTTCAGCTGTCATGGAGAAAACCAGGAATCGATTTAGTCTTTCATGATGTGGAGCAGTTCCTCCCCTGTGTGACTTCATTCACCAAGGCAAACCAGGTGTAGAACTGCATGACACCGCGGTGCCTTGCACTGTGGTATGCTGGAGGAGCACTAAGACTTGTCGCTGTAGTGGAGGGTGAGATGGTGGAGGAGGAGGAGGCGGATATTGGTGAAGGATCAGCAGTTTGATAACGTGAAGAAGAAAGCGGCGTCTCCTGTCAAAGTTGCTGGTGTGGCTGGGCAGGAAGCACATTCACCCAGTGGGCCATAAAGGACATGTACTGTCCCTGACCATAGTTACAGATCAACACGTCTGCGCTGCTATACACTTTGGAAGACACCAACAGCCTCAAGGACTGGCCTACATTCTGTTCTACATATTTATGCAAGGCTGATAATGCCTTTTTTGAAAAGAAATGATGGCTTGAGACTCTCCACCTCGGCTCGGCACAAGCCATTAGTTCTCTGAATGATGCATAGTCCACCACTTGAAAAGGGAGGGACTGTAGTACCATCAACTTGAGCAGGAGCACGGTCAGCTTCTGCACCGTAGGATGGCTGGACGTATACTGCTGTCTCTTGGCAATCGCCTCGGTGAATGACTGCTGGCGAGATGAGTGGCGAGGAGCAGGAGCATCTGGACTGAAAGATGATGGGAAAGACAGACAGCTCCCTTCGGTAGAGGTAGTGGAGCTTTGACTGCCTGAAATGAGATACATGCCACTGGGTGCTACTGCTATTGTTGCTGCAGGATGGACCACCACATCTGAGGCACGTTTCTCCCAGGCCACTGTATGGTGACGCTGCATATGTGGATGCAGGACCATGGTGCCAACATTAGGTCCCTGGCCATGCTCCAATTATGAAATTTTGGCATCGCTAAGGCTAGTCCACCGCTTTCATGCTGGGGGACTGGGACCAGGGCTGTGGGTAAGGTGATAACAAAATTAACTGTCAATCTTTTGAGGCTCGACTCCCTGCTGAGCTTGTTTCCTATGGACAGAGCATTTGTTTAGTTGAGTGCTTCCTCGTGACATGTGTTGCACAGTGGAGGGCTTGGGTGACTTTTGCAATATTAGTGAATTGATGTTTCAAGAGCTGTGAGGGTGGCTTTTGTCATTTTCCTCACATATACATTATGTGCATGCATGTATTGATTCGAGTTCTATGTTTGTGTCTGCACAATTTGGAGATCCTTGCGCTTATCTACTCTATGCTTCCTGGCATCGTATTTGGGTTTTGGTCAACAGGTGGTTCATCCAAGTAAGTAATATCATTTTCCTTTTTCTCTATTTTGATAGTGATATAAGCACACTACAAACATCTGTGATAAAACTGTGGGTTCACAGCAATATGCGGACCTCTGAGGAAGCTGTAGGTTTACAATGAAACGCAGGGGGCATTTTTACCCACATATGAAATGGATTATTGAGAATACTCATTGCCATTATATTTCTCTTCATTGAACATGCCATGAAATACTGATTCGGTATGAATAGTATTCCTTTTTGGCAATTGGCGTTGCATTGTTCTTAATTTATTATTGTTTGATGCAGAAACTTTATTGTGAAGCAAGACCAGGAAAACATTGTTGTTGTTTTAAGTGTTTTTAATTCCTAGGATTTGTGTTTGAGGGATTGGTCATTTATATGGATTTATTATTTCTATTATTAAAGTATAATAGATTTCTCAGACGTGCATTGTTTGCACATTGTTCTTTTGAATTACTGTGGTCTTTTGTATGTGGTTTTGCACTGTTTTATTTATATGTTATGTGGTCCCTGTTTCTCTCCCTTTTACGTTTTGCAGTCTAAACTTTGCCTTATAAGTCTATGCCCCCGCTGCTACATGCTATGCATCAAAATACAAAAAGAAGACACTGCTGTCAGTGCCCTTCCTGAACTATACTGTTTTTTAATCCAGCATGTACACAATGACTGAGTTGATCTATTTGTCCAATGCTCATGCTAATTTATCAGTTGCTACCACAACATGTCAACATTTTCCTTCTAAAGTTAAATTTAATAATTAATATGATAACACAAAGCTGTACACAATATTTCATACATCTGCATTTTTACTTACATTTTATTTGTACTGTCTTCCAATCTATGCATGCTATCTATTTGATTAACATCCTACAGTTTTAATCAGGGTATACTGGTACTTCAAAACAGCCCTGGCACTCAAAACCAGCCAGCTTACATACAATATTGCCCAGTGTCATGAAATACAGCACATTTTACTTGACCCCCCATCACCATTCCCATATATAAGTAATCCATACAAAAGAAGTAGGAATAGAAAAGTAGAACATAGCATTCTAAAACAAATGATATCACATATTGTACCCCATAATTATTTAAAATTGACACTGTTTCCCCTGAAATTAATTGTATACATATTGTTTTCCTTAAATGAGTGTCATGCACTGTATCCCTAAAATAAATATCACACATTGTACCCCAATATTAATTATATCACATACTGAATACTTGAATACGATATTACGTTCTATAAGCCTGTAATTATTACACTGGAATCTTTGAAGCTAATTATAATATACACTGCACTCCCAGAAAGTAAATGTATTACACATTATACCCCAACAATTATATTATACACTATGTTCCCCCATTATTAATTATATTGAACCCTATTTTTCCTGAAATAGATCACATTAAACACTCTAGCCCCAAAGCTTAATTGTATTCCACACTGTGCCCCCCAAAACTAATAATTTTAGACATGGATTTCATAAATTTAGTGGCTGCATAGCCCCATTAATTATTTTATTCTGCACTGACAAGCACATTTCCCATTCAAATTGGGCAATTGGATTTAGATACAGAATCTGCATAGAATTTCATATCCAAATCAGACCTGCTGGTAAAGAGGGGAGCACGTCTACAAGTATAGAGGAGCTTAGTGTCTATATGTACTTACAGTGCTGTCATCTTAATGGATAGCAGGGAAGAACAATCACTGTTGTCACACAGGGGACATAAAAATTTTGTGAACTCCTCCCTACTGAATACCATCAGTAGACAGGTCTTGATATATCTCATATCACCCATAACTCAGCTTGAGTGTAAAAAAGTTATACAATACATAAGAATCATATAGTTAAATATAGCACCATATATCCCCACAGTTAAGAAACTGTAGAGAGTTTCAAGAAAGGCATAGATACCTACCTGGAACTAAAGAATATTAATGCATATGTAGCCATGTAAAATTCTGGTGGAGGCTCTGGGGTCAGAGATATGGTCTACACTGGAGCAGATTGGTTCTTGCCTTGTGGGTTTCAAGGTAATTAACCACTGGTGAGGCTGGGCATAATGTCCTTGTCTCTCTCCCACCACCAACATTTTCCCCACCCTTGGTTGAACTTGATGGACACGTGTCTTCTTTCAACCGTACTAACTATGTAACTATGTAACTATGCAACTATGACAGGCTTTGATCACTCCACCATGAACACAGATAAGAAGTGAAGGAACTTCATTCAAAGGCTTTGCCAGGCAGCCTAGTACTAAGAGTAAAAGAGACAGTACAGTGCACTATGGTCACACTCATGAATCCTTTCAAAGTGAAAACAACATGACTGAATTAGTCTACACTAGGGGAAGGGCAGGTCAGGCAGTCCACTGTGTCACGGCCCACTGGGAATCTGACCGGTAAGACAGATTGTCAGTCAGGATCTGGTTATCATCCTCTCTCATTGCAGGACTTTTCCCTACCTGCACCCATGCATAGAAAGAATTGACTCACATCACTTATATTATCCACAGTTTAAGCCAGTGTCCTGAAACCGCAGGGTTTTCCATAAGTGAATCCCTGTGAATTTGCCTTTTCAAAAGTTCTCTTACTCATATACTGTAAGCAGTCCAGTACTATACAGAAAATAATACACAATAGTTGCATTGTACCCTGGAGCTTTAAATTCAGTTTCTGACTGCTGAAGCAGCAGTTTAACAGAAGTGATTGCATTTTGGTTACTTCTGCTGATAAGAAGTTTCTTGGATGCAATAATATCTGTTTCAACAAGTAATTGAAACCCTTTTTTTAGTTATTTTTAAAATTACTTGATTCAAGAGCAAAACAAATAAAATGTTATCATGACCTCAAAAAACTGACAAGGCCTTGACATCTAGCATGGGGGAAAAAACCCGGGGTCCCCCAAGGGGAACCCCCCCCCCCCCAAAAAAATTAAAAAGGAAAAAAAAAAAAATTTTTTCCCCCAAACCCCCCTTTTTTTAAAAAAAAAAAAATTAAAAAAAAAAGGGGGCCCCCCCTTTTTGGGGAAAAAATTTAAAAATTTGGAAAGGGGGAAAAAATTTTTTTGGGGGGGTTTAAAAGGGGGGCCTCCCCAAAAGGGGCCCCCCCCGGGGGTTTTTTGGGGTTAATTTTAAAAATTAAGGGGGAACCCGGCCCCCCCCCCCCCTTTTTTTTCCCCCCCTTTTCCCCCCCCCCCAAATTTTTAAAACCACCCCCCCCAAAAAAATTTTACCCTTTTCCCCCAACCCCCCGGGGAACGGTTTTTTTCCCCCCCCCCCCAAAAACCCCCCAAAAAAGGGGGGGGGGGAAAAAAAACCCCCCCGGGGGAAAAATTTTAAAAAAAAGGGGGCCCCCCCCCCCCCCCAAAAAACCCCCCCTTTAAAAATTTTTTCCCCCCCCCCCGGGGTTTTTTCCCCTTTTTCCCCCGGGGAAAAAACCCAAAAGTTAACCTTTTTTGGTTTCCCCCCCTTTTTTTTTTAAAACCCCCCCCAAATTTTTTGGAACCCCCCCCCCGGGGGGGGGGGGGAAAAAAAAAAAAAAATTTTTTTTTTTTCCCCCCCCCCAAAATTTTTTTCCCCCCCGGGGGTTTTTTTTTTTTCCCCCTTTTTCCCCGGGGAAAGGGTTTTTCCCTTTAATTTTTCCGGGGTTGGGCCTTTTTTTTTTTCCCATTTTTTTCCCCCAAAAAAAAAAAAACCCCCCCCCCTTTTTTTTTGGGTTTTTTCCCCCTTTTTTTTTTTTTTTTTTTAAAAAAAAATTAAATTTTTTAAAAAAAATTTTTTTTTTCCCCCCCCAAAACCACCCCCTTTTTTTTTGGGGGGTTTTTTTTTTTAAATTTTTTTCCTTTTTTTTTCCCCCTTTTTTTTTTTTTTTCCCCCCCCCCCCCCCTTTAAAAAGGGTTTTTTTTCCCCCCCCAAAACCAAAAAAAAAACCCCCCAAAAAAAAAACACCCCCAAAAAAGGAATTTAAAAAAAAAATTTCCCCCCCCAGGGGGGGTTTAAAAAAGGGGGAAAAAATTTTTTTTTTTTTTTTAAAAAAAATTTTTCGGAAAACCCCCCAAAAACCTTTTTTTTAAAATTTTTAAAAAATTTTTTTTTTTTTCCCCAAAATTCATAAACTAGCCCTAAACCTATTCTTCCTAACTTTAGAAAAAAAAATTTTTAAAAAAAAAATTTTTTTTTTTTTTGTAAAATTTTTTGGGGGGTTTTTTTTTTTTCCCCCCAAAAAAAATTTTTTTTTTTAAACCCAAAAATTTTTTTTTTTTTTAAAAACATTTTTTTTTTTTTAAAAAAATTTTTTTTTATTTAAAAAAATTTTTTTTTTTTTAAAAATAATTTTTTTTTTTTAAATAATTTTTTTTTTTTTTTATTTTTTCCCCCCCCCCAAAAATTTAAAAAAAAAATTTTTGGGGGGGAAAAAAAATTTTTTTTAAAAAAAAAAATTTTTTTTTTAAAAAAAAATTTAAAAAAAAAAATTAAAAAAAGGGTTTTTTTTTTTTTTTTTAAAAAAAAAATTTACTTAAAAAAAAAACCCCCCCCGGGGTTTTTTTTTAAATTTTTTTTTTTTTTAAAAAAAATTTTTAAAAAAATTTTAAAAAAAAAAAAATTTTTAAAAAAAAAACCCCCCCCGGCAAGCTGTTCTGAATTTTTAAAAATTGGGGTCTATCTGCTTCAAAAAAAAAAAAATGAAAGATTTAATTAGGGGGTTAACCCCCAGCGAATGATTAATGTTTTTTTTTAAAAAAATTTTTTTAAAAAATTTTTAACCTTTTTTTTAAATTTTAAATTTTTTTTTTGGGTTTTTTTCCCGCCCCCCCCCCCCCCAAAAAAAGAAAAAAACAAAAAAAGGGTCTTTTTTTTTTTTTAAAATTTTTTTTTTAAAAAATCCCCTTTTTAAAAAAAGGGTTAAAACCAAAAAAATTTTGGGGGGAGGGGTTTTTTGGGAAAAAATTTTTTTCTTTTTAAAAATTTTAAAAAAATTTAAAAATTTTTTTTTGGGTTTTTGGGGGCCCTTTAAACCCCCCCCGGAAAAAGGGGGGGCCCCAAAAAACCCCCCCCCCCCCCCTTTTAAAAAGGGGGGCCCCCCGGGGGGGGGGGGGGGCCCCCCGGGGGGTTTACCGGGGGCCCGGGGGGGGGGCCCGGGGAAAAGGAAAAAGGGGGGGGGAAAAAGGGGAAAAAAAAACCCCCGGGCCCGTTTTGGGGGGGGGGGGGGGGGCCGGAATTGAGAAGGGGGAAAAAGGGGGGGGAAAAAAAGGAAAACTTTAACCCGGGCCCCCCCCGGGGGGCCCCCCCCCGGGGGGAGGGAAAAACCCCCCCCAAAAAAATTAAAGGGGGGGCCCCCCCCCCTTTAAAACCCCCCCCCCCAAAAAAAAAACCCGGGGGCCCCGGAAACCCCGGGAAAGGGGGGGGGGGGGGGGACGGGGCCCCCCAAACCCCCCCGGGGGGGGGCCCCGGGGGGGGGGGGGCCCCGGGGTGCCCCCCGGGGGGGGGCCCCGGGGCCCCCCCCCTTCCCCCTTTTTTTTGGGGTTTTTTTTAAATTTTTGGAAATTTTTGGGTTTTTTTTTTTTTTAACCCCAAAAAAAAAAATTTTTTTTTTTTTTTTGGGCCCCCTTTTTTGGGAATTTTTTTTGGGGGAAAAAAGGGGAAAAAAGGGTTTTTTTTTTTTGGGGAAAAAATTTTTTTAAAAAAAAATTTTTTTTGGGGGGGGGGCCCCGGTTTGGGGGAAAAAAAAGGGTTTTAAAAAGGGGTTTTTTTAAAAACCTTTTAAAAAGGGGAAAATTTTTTAACCCCAAAAATTTTTAAAAAAAAAAGGGGTTTTTTTTTTAAAAAAAAACCCCGGGGGGAAAAAAAGGGGGGGAAAAAGGTTTTTTTTTCCCCCCCCCCTTTTTTTTTTAAAAAAAAAAATTTTTCAAGGAAAAAAATTTTTGGGGCCCCCCCAAAAAAAATTTGGGCCTTTTTTTTTTTTTTCCCCCTTTTTCCCCAAAAAAAAAAAACCCCTTTTCCCCCCAACAATTTTTTTTTTTAAAAAAGGGGAAAAGGGGAAAAAAAAGGGGGGAAAAAAACCCAAAATTTGGGAAAAAACCCCCCCCCCCCTTTTTAAAAAAGGGCCAAAAAAAAGAAAAAAAAAAAGGGGGGGAAAAAAAAGGGGGAAGGGGTTTTTTTTAAAAATTTTTTTAAAAAAAAATTTTTTTTTTGGGGGGGGGTTTTTTTTTTTTTAAAAACCCCTTTTTTTAAAAAAAAAAATTTTTTTCCCCCCAAAAAACCCTTTTTTTTAAAACCCCCTTTTTTTGGGGGTTTTTTTTGGGGGGGGGGAAAAAGGGGATCAAAAGGGGTTTTTGGGGGGTTTGGGGTTTTCCCCCCCAAAAAAATTTAAAAAATTTTTTAAAAAAAAAAAAAGTTTAAAAAATTTTTAAAAAAAAAAAAAAAAAAAATTTTTTTTTTTTTTTGGGGGGGCCCCCCCCCTTTTGGGGGGAAAAAAAAACCCCCGGGGCCCCCCCCCCCCCAAAAAGGGGGAAAAAAAAATTTTTTTAAAAAAAGGGGAAAATTTAAAAATTTAAATTTGGGGGCCCAAATTTTTAAAAAAACGGGCCACCCCCCAATTTTCCCAAAAAAAACCCAAAAATTTTTTTTCCCCGTTCTTTTTTTTTTTTTTTTTTTTTTTATTTTTTTTGCACTGTTTGACTAATTACTGGGACGTACAGAGGACGATAGTAGAATGACAGCACCTGGGATTGAACACTCAGCAGTGAGTGTGTGTGATTACTAATCAGGGAAGAGACTGACAATAGCTACCTGAGGGAAGAGGTGATATCTGATAATGCGCGGCCAGGAGTGAGGAGCTCTCGTCACTGTTCGGATCCCCTAGAGATGAGGTACACACTATGGATCACTAAGGTAGCAGCTAAAATAAAAATGGCACAGAATTATTAATAATGATGAAGGGTGAAAATGTTTTATTATTATTATTATTATTATTATTTGCAAGCTTCCTATGTCAATTTTACTTTGTGGTAAAGCCCCTTTAATGGTTATTACTATAGATCACTTTTAACAACTAGGACAAAAAAAATCTTTTCTGACAACTCCAGGCCAGCATCATTACTCTTTCTTTAACCACTTTCCTTGAATGTATCTGTGGTGCATCAGGAAGGTTGTTATCACAAAGTTCTGTACATGCAGAGCTGTTCCTGCTCTATCTCCAATAAAGGTATAAATTAAAACCCTCCATATATATATGAAAACAAAAATAATGTAAATTAAACTACATTATAGGTAAATAATAGAAACAACAATAAAAAGACAGTGGTATAATATGTAACATCCCAGGCAGTCAGGGGCGTAACTAGAGAAGCTTGGGCCTAATAGCAAACTTTCAGATGGGGCCAACTCTCTGTCTTCCCCTCCCCAACCACTGACATTTACCGCTGCCCTTTAATAAAAGTCATGCAGTTACTAGATTACACAATGAGCAAATACCTCAAAATACATATTACCATTAGAGATGGGCGAATTTCTCAAAAATTGATTCGGTCCCCCTCGCCAAATTTTTTCCAACAAAATAAATTCGGTCCAAATTAATTCGGCACGAATCGCTTAAAAAGCAGCTATTTCCGGGCTGCACAGAGCCTCAGGGTGCTTGTGAACGTTGTGCCAGCTTAAATATGCAGAGGGAGCTTGGTTTGGTCTTCATACAATGTTTTTGTTTTAGTATGACACGCAGAAGACTCCGCCCTCTAGAATCGCTTCACTATAAAATTCACTTGGCACTTAAGAGGGAAAAACTGACCAAAAAAACTCAAGCGGGAATGTAGCCTGATAAAGTCCTTTCCAGCGAAAGCTGGAAAAAAACAAGCTGAGAGCTCAGGTGGCAACATTAGTGACAGAATGTGAAGGTGACGGCGGCAGCCACAGCAGTATGAGATCAGGCAGTGGCACAATGACATTCTGGAGGTGGCAAAACAGTCTTAGTCCACAGAGTGGCACAATCACACAGTGTGGAGGTCACGACAGCAGCAGCATGAGATCAGGCAGTGGCACAATGACATTCTGGAGGGGGCAAAACAGTATTAGGCCACAGAGTGGCACAAATCACACAGTGTGGAGGTCACGACGGCAGCAGTAAAGAGGTCAGGCAGTGGCACAATGACATTCTGGAGGGCCGGCAAAAACAGTATTAGGCCACAATGTGGCACAATCACACAGTGTGGAGGTCACCGGCGGCAAACAGATGAGGTCAGGCAGTGGCACAATGCCCAATTCTGGAGGGGGCAAAACAGTATTAGGCCACGAGGGGGCAAAATCCCCCCGTGGGGGAGGTCAGGGCCCGGGCAGCAAGTATGAGGTCGGGAAAGTGGCAAAAAGGGAAAATCGGGAAGGCCTTAAAAACAGAAAATTAGGCCACAGATTTGGCAACAATCACACAGGGGTGGGGGTCAGGCGGGAAAAGTATGAGATCAGGCTTTGGCCCACAATGCCCTTTCCCGGGAGGCGGCCCAAAAACATTTAATTAGGCCCCCAAAATTGGCACAATCACACATTTTTGTGGAGGTCACGGCGGCAGCAGTATGATGTCGGGAAAGGGGGCACAAGGGCCTTTTCTAAAGGGGGCCCAAAACGTATTAGGCCAAGAGGGGCCACAATCACACAGTTTTGGAAAGGTCAGGGCCCCAGCAGCAATGAGATCAGCTTTGGCACAAGGGGACTTCGGGAGGGGGCAAAACTGTTTTAAGGCCAAAAGGAGGGGCACAATCACACAGTGTGGGGGTAAAGACAGCAGCGCAGGGAAAACCCACGGGGCACAATGACATTTTTAAAGGGGAAAAAACCCATTTTTTTGGGCCACAGAGGGGGCACAATCACCAATTGGCCAATTGACCCGGGACAAAATATAGCTTTGTACGGGGTTTCAATTCCGTGTTTTCTACGCCACAAAATAAAAATTTCAGTTGTAATTAACCTTTTCTTTTTAATTGGGTACGGGAAAAATTATATATTTTGGCGTTGAAAAAAAACTTTTTTTTGGGGGTCAGCAAAACAGAAAAACAACACTTAATTAACCCCGGGAGGGAAAAATTGGGAGCAATAGAATTGCCCCCACAAAAAGTAGTTTTTGTAGCGTTTTTTAAAATTTGGGGTGTTTTCTACCCCAAAACAAAACAAGAGATAAAGTTGAAATTAACCTTTGTTTGTAAAATTAGGCACAGGAAAAAGGGTAAATATTTTGGCGTTAAAAAAAGAGGGTTTTTTTTGGGGGTCAGCAAAAAACAGAAAAAACCAACGCAAAATTTAAACCACGGGTTTAAAAATTTTGCGCCAAAGAATTGACCCGAACAAAAATATAGTTTTGTAGCGTTTTAAAATTTGCGTGTTTTCTACGCCACACAAAAAGAGATCCCATTTTTTGAAAATTTAAACCCTTTTTCCCTTTTTAAATAAGCTACCGGAAAAAATTTAATATTTTTTGGTGTTAAAAAAAGAGGGTTTTTTCTTGGGGTCAGCACACCAGCAAAAAAAACGTTTAAATTAAAACCCCTGGATGAAAATTTGGGCGCCAAATTTTTGGCCGCAAAAAATAGTAGCTTTGTAGCGGTTAAACTGGTGTTTTCTATGCCACACAACAAGAGATAAAAGTTGTTAATTAATCTTTGCTTGGAATTGGGGTTACAGGAAAAAATTTTATATTTTTTTGGGTTTTTTAAAAAAAAGAGGGTTTTATTTTTTTTCGGCATACCCCAAAAAAAAGGGCTTAATTAACCCCGGGAAATTAAATTGCGCAATAAATTTTAGCCCCAAAATGGGTAGTTTTTGTTCGTGTTAAAAAATTGGGGTTTTGTTTTCTACCCAAACCCAAAAAGGGGTTACAGGGGAAATTTAAACCCTTTTTGCTTGTAAATTTTAGGCACGGGAAAAAAATGTATTTTTTTTGGGCGTTGAAAAAAAGGTTTCTTTTTTTTAAGCACACCAGAAAAACCCGACGTTTTTAATTAACCCCCTGGATGTAAATTGCGCCAAAAAATTGAGCCGCACAAAATAGTAGCTTTGTAGGTTTAAAATTGCGTGTTTTTACGCCACACAAAAAGGATACTTTTGAAAATTAACCTTTGTTGTGAATTAGGTTAAGGGAAAAAAATGTATATATTTTGGGCGTTAAAAAAAGACGGTTTCGGGCAGCACCCGCAAAAAAACGTTAAATTTAACCCCTGGAGAAAATTTGGCAATAAATTGAGACCCAAAAGATAAATGGTTTTTTGTATTGTAAAAACGCTGTTTCTTTAAAATGAATACAACGGAACTCTTAGACCCCCCTTTTGGGATATTAATGAAAATTTCAGCTGAGGGACCAATGGATTTCAGACCCATACCCCAAAAAATTAGAAATAGAACATTAAGAGAACAGTCTCTGGGACAAGTGAGAACCCCCAAAGAAATCCAATAAAAATCAATTCTTCAGAAAGAGCTATCGCGGGGCACCCCTTCCCCTGAGAGCCAGTAGAGAGTGTGAGTCCCGGCTCGCGCCCGATTTATAAGTGCGGTTTTGAATTCAAGAAACCGTTCTATGGCTTAAACCTCAACATTCATAGGCTATGCCCTTCTTCCTCCCAGGTTTTCCCCCATGTGCGCCATGTGCTCGCACCTTTTTTATCAATCAAAAGCACATTTTCTTTCACCCGAAGTACCCAAAGTTGACTTTGTTCCAAACCGAATTTTTCCTAAAATTCTAAAAATTTCCACTTCGTTAATCAATTCCCCCTTTTAATTTTCCATCTCGCACCAAACAGTTCCCTTTCCCAAGCAAAATTACCAAACATACTACATAACTCCTGTACCTTTTCCACCAAACATGCCCCCAAATGCTGACTATATTACCCCTATATAATGCTGAATAGGATGAATTGAAAAGATATAATGAAAATAAGTGTGGATATGTGTACACAGGTTCTACAAAATATATGTACAGATTACGTGAATTTACATCCGTACTAAACGGGACAGGTGGTCCTTTACTTTCCCTTTTCTTCTGCATCCTATCCAGACCTTCATGATGATTTCTCGGGCCCCCCCACTCATCCTGCAGTTTTTGAAAGAATATCTCAGAACTATCACTTTTCCAGCCCCTTCCCTCAGGGGGAGGTGGGTCGGGCCATATTTTTGGAGGCCACTCCTAAAGGGGTGGGGGGGAATAGTGACTAACACCCAAAAGATTGTGCTACACTAGGGTTGTCCCCCTCGAATCTATAACCAGGTAGGTGGGCAATGTCCTATGTAGATAGGTAAATGGGCAAGGCCCCAGGTAGCTTGGTAGACCCTATTTAGGTAGGTAGACCGCCATTACATAAGTTTGTAGACCCTAGGTAGGTTGGTAGGCCACAGGCAGATTGATGGGTAGGCCCACGGTAGGTAGGTTGATAGGCCCCAGGTAGGTAAGCAGGGGGCCCAAGGTGGTAGGTTTGGTGGGCCACGGGGACTGGGTACCGTTAGGAGGAAAATAGGGCTGAGTAGGTGGGGCCCCAGTTAGGTAGTTAAACCCCAAGTAGGTAGGCCCCAGTTAGGCAGGTAGATACCCCCAAAGGAGATAAGTGCCCTGGGTAGGTAAGCGGGGCAGGTAATTGGGTAAAAGTGGGTACATTTAGGAAAAATGGGCCCCATTAGTTAGGTTGTGTGGGCCCAAATTTAAAGCTGGTTGTAGGTGGGGCCCCTTTAGGTAGGTGGGCCTCTTTTATGCACTGGTGGTAACCCAGTTGGGGCGGTTGGGGTTTGGGTCCCAGGTAGATAGGTTTAGGTGGGCTCCAAGTAGGTCTGTGGGCCCCAGGTAGGTCGGTGGTTTCCAGTGACGTAGGTGTGCCCCCCTTTGGAAGGTTTTCGGGGCCAAATTCTTAAAGAAAAAATAAATACCCCTCCCCCTTCCCCCCATGTGGAGAGCAGGCTGACCCCCCCTGTGAAGCCTGGTGTAGGCGGCACAATGATGTGAAATTTTTCACATATGGCCATGCTTGGTAGGCTTTAAAGGGTTTTTTCTCTCCTAGGGTGAATGCGGGGGTAGACTACTAAAAATTTGGGGTTTCCACTGAGGTCGATAATCAAACTATATGTTTCCATAAAAGTTATGAGGTGAGTATATAATAAAAGTATAAATACCTATAAAGGAATAGCAAAGTATACACAAACCCCATGCAAAAATTATTCTAAAACCCAAACAAATATAGAAGATAAAACCCAGTGGAGCAAGGAAAAACCCAACGTAAAATTTCACTGCTGGCCCCTTTATAAAAACCAGATTTGCATTTAAACCCAAATTTCTTTAAAAAACTTTTTTGGACAGTAGACCAATGGGTTAACAAACCAGCGTTAGATACATTTTGTTAATAAAATAGTCAACGAGGACTGGTATCTGGGAATGTTTATTTAAATAAAGGGTTTTTATGTCGTGTCATTGTTTTTTTTTATGGTTTTATTCCAGTGTTACTTATGGAGGTATCTGAAAAGACGCCTCTCCATTACTTGCCCTAGGACTTGGCCCATGGTTTTTTTTCACCACAAGGCGGATACTAATCTCATGACATAATTTACCCCAAATTTACCAAAAAAAACCAGGAAGAGCCAGATTACCATCAGATGTGGACCCTCTAATGTAATAGCAATCTTCTGGGCAGCTGTTGCCTGGTATTTTTAGGGTGAGAAGTGTAAGGTAAAAAAATATAATTTGTTGGTTTGCTTATGTGCCATTTTGTCTTAATAATGTTGTGCTTTCTGAATTTCCTGTGAGAATTAGTCACTTGTTTATTTTTATTTGTGGGATCTGTAGTTTCTCATGACTTGCTATCTCTCCTTTTGTAATTTAACAACAAGCTGTTACGTCTTCGCCAAAATAGACCGGCATTACATCCAGATAATTGCATGCTTCATAGCTAAGGGGTTAACCCACATAGTTTTAGGGGCCTGGCCAGCACATCATGGCCGCTCTGACATTGCAAGCTTGATTTGTCAATCATGTCAGCACTGTTTGATAACATCCAATAAACTCATGTGAGGTAGTTGCATGGTTGTAAGTTTTTACTAAAGTGTAAAGTGGTTCTTTTCTGGGTGCTGTCAGAAGGTCACCTATGAAGAAGGGACGCTTTGCACAGCATCTGTTGGTGTTTTTCAAACAGAGACACTGGCAATCACTGTTGAAAGGACTTCACAGCTGATGCTAACTTGTGTTGGTTTAAACTTACTTGATGATGTGAGTGAATGTTATCCTTAGTATATAGCTTTGCAATAACTTTTTATGCAGTTTTATATATCTACTAAACATTGTCTATTAATCTTTTTATTGCATTTGAATTGTCTGTCTGAGAAAGATTATCTGAACCTACTCTGAGTTGGTAAAACATTTTTGGCACCCAACGTGGATTCTCTGGAAAGACATTTATTAATCTGGAATTTTTGTTGCATAATCCACTAATTTTAATTTTGTTATTTGTCTTTATTCAGGAAAACATGTATAGTGCAACTGCTTTATCAGAAGATATTTTGTAGTGGGATCCACCCTATGTTATAATGCCCACTGAGTTGTCTTATTGTGGCGATCTATGGGAAAATTGTCTGCCTTATCTGAAGAGAGCTGAACCCATGGCTTTTGTGAAAATGTTTGTAGAAAGTAACTGTTATTAAAGGAAAAGAAGTCTTGTCTATAAGTTAGATTTTTCACCCAGGGACTTTCCCCATTACCTAAAACTTCAGACTTGACTGAACCAGACCTGCTGAATTTATATAATTTGTTATATATTTAGCTTTATTTCATTTCTATGCACTGAAGTACTCCAGCTTAGTATAAGTCTGGATGTTGTTTTGTGCTCATATATTTAATGTGTTTTATTAGTGTGACAATGTCACTTACTGTGCAAAATTCAGTATGATACCTTAGACTGAAGTCTTCCTAAGGCTATGTCTTCACTGCACAGAAAGAGTTATGGTTAAAATGTCCTGCTGTCTCCACAGAACATCTTTTTCTGCTCGTTTTATTTACTGGTCCCTTTTTGAAACATGTTGCAAAAAAACGCCAGAGCAGAAAATTTACTATTGGAATCTGTGTAACGCGTGGGACGTTTTTTGGTGCATTTTCGTGGCATTTTTTCTGCTTTTTTTAAATGAAAACCCACCCAGGAGATTAAAGTCATACCTATAATGGGTGTTACAACAGGTAATACCTTATCAAATCTGCATACAAGTGTCAGATGTGTCCTCGTACATAATAAAGTTATCTCACTTTTGTCGCTAAAAATCCTTTTTATTTACGGATTTTGTCACTAAAATCAGTGCTTTTACAGATATTGCCGCTAATAATGTTATCTCGCTTTTGATGCTAAAAATCCATCTTTTTACGGATTTTGGCACTAAAGATCCATTTTTAATGGATTTTGGTACTAATAAATTTATCTTGATTTTGCCACAAAAAATTAGTTTTTTCTGCCAAAATTCAAAAAAATCCGTATTTTAGCACCGAAATCCATAAAAAAATTTATTTTTGGCCACAAAAACTAGATTAATTTATTAGCGCCAAAATCTGTAAAAAGCGGATTTTAACAGCAAAATCCATAAAAAATGGATTTTGCCAACAAAAGCATGAAAATGTTATCAGCGCCAAAACTGGTAAAAAAAATATTTTTGCAGCAAAATACTTAAAAAAAAGATTTTAGTGCCAAAACCCATAAAAAAAGGATTCTTAGCAACAAAAGCGAGATAGATGTATCAGCCCAAAATCCGTAAAAAATGGATTTTAGCACTGAAGTCCGTAATTAAGTGGACTTCAGTGCTAAAATCTGTAAAAAAAAAAAGATTTTTAGCGGCAAAAGCGAGATAACTTTATTAGCGCTAAAATCCGTAAAACGACTACAAGATTACATGTAAATGCAATTATGTGCTTTACATACCATTTTGTAGGATGTAGTCACATCCAATGGCTTAATTTATGCATACATTAAAAAACAGGCTTGAAGAGAAGCAAAAAACGTGCATAAAATTGCGCTAAAAAATACAAATCGCAGCAAAGAATGGCTGTTTTTCAGCAGCTTCTGACAGGCAGAGGACAAAAAACTTTGTTTTAAGAACGTTTTTCGGATTTGGTTTTCAGGTCGTTTTTTGTCTACTGCAGGGTAGACGTAGCCTAGTAGTCTTGCTGGGACTTCTAGTTTTACAGCAAGTGCAAGCATAGGAATAGAAGATAAAGGGAGCATAGTTTCTTAGATGTTATGCCTGTTACGATACAAGACTGCATTTCCAAGTTATCTTCAAACATGTGAAAAATACTTACTGGATTGGAGCAAATAAAATAAAATCTAAAAAGGTGTATGTTTGTCTGTAAATTGGCATGTTTTTGCGTGTTACAGATGATGATATTCTGCAAAGGATGTATTCTATATATGAAATATATACAAGTGTCTGTGATTTGCATTGTGAATGAGAAAAGTATGAAATGTACATTATGTCATGTCTGGGGCACGTGTTTTCATTGTGAGGAAGGGTGAATGATTCATGTGTTTTAATGGATATCGTTTTAAATGGACTAATTTCAAAATCAAGTCCCTTTGGCATTTTAATTAGCTCATTTAATTTTGGGTATTGTGCCCAAAATTTTCAGGTTTTGAATTGATTTTATCTTTCAACTAGTTCTAGTTGTTTAAGAATGCCAGTTTGACTAGGTAAAGATGAATGCAAATAATTTTGTGCTTATTTGTAGGAGAAAAAGAATATGATTATGGCAAGCTACAGATAAATCTGATACCACTGTAACTATAGATAATATTATCGTAGTGACTAGGGATGAGCGATTATAATCGACAAAGTTGAAATTGGCACGGATTTTAGGTTGATCGGAAATTTCCGATCACGCAAAATTTTAGGTGAGAATCTGAGCATAATCTATTACTATCACGCCATTTTCAGCGCTTCCTGTCATTATGGCGGCCAGCAAATCAGCTTAGAGCATAGAGTAGGGTGAGCTGTGTGTGCAACGCCATGACTGTGATGTGTATGGTTGTCATTGGCTGGAAAAATCACCTGACCTCGTTTTGCATAGAACAGCGTTTCCTGTTCTTTATCATTGTTTCAGTGTCTCTCATTAGAGCAGGACGTGTGCTAGATCTCTCTCAATACAGTTCAGCTCAGCTCAGAGACACAGTTCTCTTTATTCATACAGACAACTATGCTTTTAGCTGTGAACATTAGAACATAGGTAGATTAGAGAGTTTCAGTTCTTAGTTAGTTAGACAGAGACTTTTAAAGACAAATCTAGCACTGTACAGCCGTGAGGAGGAGGGGGGGAAAGGGGAGCAGCCGAACACAGGCAGGCAGGCTTTTGAAAGGCGAGTGTATATTGTGCAGCCCAGACTCTGCTTTGAACCTGCATTGAAATGGCTTTTTTTTACCAGTTTTTGGCCAGAACACCTTGCACCTGAAGTGAAATAGTACCTTTTATTTTGTGCAGTCCAGCTTTGTTCAAAGACCCACCTTGTACTTACATTAGGATACAGAAATTTTCCAGTAACTGTCGTTGTATTTCATTGGTGCAAAACCCACCTTTTATCATCCGTTAAAATTTTGAATAGGGGTTTTTCACTTTGGCGCAGCCCATTTTTGTTCAAAGACCCACCTTGTACTTATATTAGGATACAGAAATTTGCTAGTAATTACAGGTGTATTTCATAGGTGCAAAACCCAAGTTTTATTATCCGTATAAATTTTGAATAGGTGTTTTTCACTTTGGCGCAGCCCATTTTTGTTCAAAGACCCACCTTGTACTTATATTAGGATACAGAAATTTGCTAGTAATTGCAGGTGTATTTCATAGGTGCAAAACCCACGTTTTATTATCTCTATAAATTTTGAATAGGTGTTTTTCACTTTGGCGCAGCCCCTTTTTGTTCAATGATCCACCTTGTACTTATATTAGGATACAGAACTGTGCTAGTAATATCAGGTATATTTCATAGGTGCATAACTCACCTTTTATTATCCGTATAAATTTTGAATAGGTGTTTTTCACTTTGGCGCAGCCCATTTTTGTTCAAAGACCCACCTTGTACTTATATTAGGATACAGAAATTTGCTAGTAATTGCAGGTGTATTTCATAGGTGCAAAACCAACCTTTTATTATCCGTATAAATTTTGAATAGGTGTTTTTCACTTTGGCGCAGCCCATTTTTGTTCAAAGATCCACCTTGTACTTATATTAGGATACAGAAATTTGCAAGTAATTGCAGGTATTTTTCATAGGTGCATTACCCACCTTTTATTATTCTCATAATTTTTAAATAGCTGTATTTCACTTTGGTGCGGCCCAGATTTGTTCAAAGAGCCAACTTGTACTTAAATTTGAATACAGAAATTTTGTGGTAACTGCTGTTATATTTCATTGGTGCAAAATCCACCTTTTCTCATCCGTATAACTTTTAAATAGCTGTATTGCACTTTAGTTTGCCCCAGCTTTTTTCAAATAGCCACCTTGTACTTAAATTTGGATACAGAAATTTTGTAGTTACTGTTGGTGTATTTCATTAGCACAAAAAACACAGTTTGTTATCCGTATCACTTTTAAATAGCTGTATTGCTTGTGGTGCGGCCCTAGTTTTTTTCAAATAGCCATGTTGCACGAAAAATCTGATAGAAAAATTTTCTAGCAACTGTTCTCGTTTGACATTGCTGAAAAAAAAGCAATTTCTCATCCGTGTAACTTCTGAATAGTTTTATTGCGCTCGGTGAATCTCAGTTTGGCGCAGATAGTGCACTTGTATGATATTTTGTTGAAAACTATTAATTAATAGTCCTACTGGGCAGTTGTAAATCCCTGGGACTGAAGTAAGAACACTGTTGATTTTGTCTTACGGTTCTTCCAGCAGACTGCATTTCACAGGTATTTGCTATAAACAATTCAAGCCAGCGGATCGTCGGTTGCAGGACCGGGTCAATCGGCAAAAATCCAGGGTGGTCGGCAATGCCTTGCTGTGCCTCTTGCTTGTAGCCCGCAGCTCCAGGATGCAGAATGTCAGGACGAGGAAGTCACCTGTGTTGATGATGATGATGACGACATTGCGGATCAAACGTGGTCTTTTCAGCAGAATTTGCTTGCGAGCACTTCATCAATGGACGAGGAGGAAGACGATGGGGTAGTGTCACTACGGCTCCCGCCCCAAAAAGGGAGAGGGCGGTCGCACAAGTCCGCTGAGATTATTCCGCCAACCACGATCAGCGGAAACACCGCTCCTCGCTTATCGCAGTCGAAAAGGTCCAGGACCTCTCAAACTTGGGCCTTTTTCGAGCAAGCCTCTGATTCACTCAGCGATGTCATATGCCGGCTTTGCCGTAAATGCATCAGTAGAGGGAAGAATCTTAGGTGTTTAACCACCACCAACATGTCTAGTCACATGCAGCGAATGCATGAGTTGAAATGGAGGGAACACTTGGCCAAAAAAGGCCACACCGATGCCGGGCTTCCAACCACTGTCACACCCTCTGTCTCCTCCTCCGCCACCACCAAGCTTTCCTCAGCTGCCCATGTTTCTCAGAGTTATGATAAAGGATCAGCCTCCGCTTCAGCCTCCACCGTCGCCCGAGTACCACCAGCACCACCAGAGACCCATCCTACCCCTTCTCCTTCCACCAGTTTGACGACCTGCACACCGTACAGCGGCCAGTCTAGCAGCCAGCCTTCTGTCTACCAGGTTTGGGAGCAGAAGGAACACTTTAACCCAAACCATCCCAAAACCAAAATCCTGAATGTCGGCATTGCCAGGCTTTTGGCCTTGGAAATGTTGCCTTTCCATCTGGTGGGTTCTGCCACGTCATGGCCCTTGCCTGCCCCGAATACCAGATGCCGAGCAGGCATTTCTTTGCCAGAAAAAGCCGTCCCTGCCCTGGCCAGCCACGTGTCATCTAAAATTTCAAGCACGTTGTCTGCATCTGGGTCCGGCAAAGTCCATCTTACCACTGACACATGGACTAGTAAGCACGGCCAAGGCCGCTATATCTCTGTGACAGCTCACTGAGTGAGCTGGGTGGATGTCTCTGGTGGTAACAGTGGCTCTCAGGCTCGGTGCACGCTTTTCAAAACTGCATGGATGGTGCAGGGTTCTTTCCCCCAAGGTCCTCTGGTGGCATCACGTGCCCATAGAAACCAGGCCGTGTTGAAATTAATCTGTCTTGGAGACCATCAACACACAGGTCAGGAGCTGCAGATGGCTCTTCGCAACGAGACCGAGCACTGGCTGGGTGACAAGAACCTTGTGCCAGGCAAGGTGGTGTGCGATAATGGTCGAAATCTCCTGGCCGCCCTTAAGATCGGTAGGCTGAAGCACATACCTTGCCTGGCACACGTCATGAACCTCATCGTCCAGAAATTCCTAAAGCGCTACCCAGGTCTGGACTGCCTGCTGAGGAAGGCTCGAGGTCTGAGCTCACACTTCCGCCATTCGCACCCTGCTTCCTCCCGCCTGGCTGCGTTGCAGTGTCAGCTCGGCATCCCCGTCTCATTGTTGACGTGGCAAAACGCTGGAATTCCACCCTCCACATACTCCAGCGATTGTGGCAGCAGCGCAATGCCATTACGCAGTACAGAGTGACACATGGCCTGACAAGCAGCGATGCGGACCTCAGGGTGTTGAGCCACCGAGAGTGGAGGCAGGTGAAAGAGCTCTGCACCATCCCTTGTTAGCATGAGCATTGTGGTGATCTTAGTTCTGGAATGATCGTTGGACAATCTGAAACTTCAGGTCCCACCAGCGACGGAGGAGGAGACGGACACAGATGCGGACATGGAGCCTTTCTCTCCGTCGAATCCAGAAGGCCCGACAGTTTCACAATTTTATCGGTCTTCATTAGGCAGTGGTTCGGGGACCAGGGCTAGTGCAAGGCAGCGCCTTAGCTCTCAGGGTGCATCATCTGGGGCAAGTCAGGGCTGTGTTGAAGCTGTGCCGGAGGAAGCGGAGGAGGAGGTATTCCTAGACACTGACGTTACCGATGTCCCTGCCTTGAAAAGAGGTTGGCACGGATTTGAGGTGGAGGAGGAAGATGAGAAAGATCAGTTTGCTAGTGCCCCTCGACCCAGAGGCTTGGGAAATCAAGGCTCCTTCTCTCACATGAGTGGTTGGATGCTCCATTTCCTCCAACATGATCCTCGGATTAAGGCCATCAAACTGAACAACAGTTACTGGGTGGCCACCTTCCTCGATCCCAGTTACAAAGCAAAACTCAGCACTTTTCTTCCACCCACCCAAATAGAGAGTAAAATGCAGGAATTGAAGACCATGCTGATTGATCAACTGGAGATATCTGTTTCATCTGCTTCACGTTCTTCAAATGTCACGGTGGAACAACGTCAGCAACGTGATAGCAGTAGAGTGCCAAGTAGCCGTCGCGGCAGCAGCAGCAGGCATTGTGGAAGAAGCCTAATGGGTGACCTCTGGCAATCTTTATTTACCACCTCACCAACGCATGTAATGCAGGGCACACATACAGCACACAGAGACCGGCTTAAGATCATGGTGCACGACTATCTGCGTCTCAACACCGATGTTTTTGGATATGTTCCGGACCCAATCGACTTCTGGGTATCCAAAATGGATGAATGGCCCGAGCTCGCTCGCCACGCCATAGAGGTGTTGTCCTGCCCAGCAGCCTCAGTTCTCAAAAGTTCATTTTGCTGGTTTTGCGGTGAGGAGACTGTAAAAGACACCAAGGTTTCATGAAAAAAAAAACAAATTCCATTTACTCACTTCATCTTTAGAATTTTTTGCATTGTCAATGGTTTTGGGGTCATGGTGCTGTGAGATACAGCTATAATCATGGTCCTTTGGAACAGAAATGTGGCTTTAAGTGACATTTCTCCCTCACAATTTTTAACAGTGGCTGAGAAGTCATTTTTATAATTTTTGGGGTCCTGCTGCTGTGAACTACAGCAATCCTCCAGGTCCTGTTGTAAAAAATGTGGTTTCTCACAGACATTTTTTCTTCACAATTGTCAAGAGTGGCTCAATGGTGATGGTGCTGTCAAAAACAGGAATAGGTAGGACACTGTTAATGGACACATATTGCAAAATGACTTGTTTTTACAAGATCTTTAACATAGCTAGCAATCCCTGTAGTGAGACAACCCATTTAATACAATTAAATAAAAAGAGAAACAAAGACGTGGTGGGATTCGATCCTAAAAATGGTGGCTGAAAGACTCCTTTTTCCAACACTTTTTAATCTGTGGGTCAGACAGGTTTAAGGGTCATGCTGCGTTCCAGGATAGGGATAGTCTGTTGTGGATGTTAATTCCAGCTTCTCCAGCCCTGTTTGGGTGTACGAATGAAGGTGTTGTTCCTCTCCCATAGACTTTATTGGTCATAGGCGATAATCTATAGGAGATTATCGAATATCGGATATCGGCATGATAATTGACGTTATCGACTATCGATTTGATGACGATAGTTGACCCAATCGCTCATCACTAGTAGTGACAACCTTTTAACATACTAAAGTTAGAAATAAAATTTTGTTCATTTTTTCTAGAAAAGAAAAACACCATATTTCTATTTTCCTAGAGTAATTCAAATCTTGAAAACTTGAATAATGTTTGTTCTATAATTAATGCACATTTGTATTTTCGTGATTTTTTTTATTTTTTTATCTGGAACTGCAGTTCATCATTCTTATATGTTATTGGCCCTTGCTTGTCCTAAAGTTGTTTTCACATGGCGCAGTTTTGGTGCAGTTTTAACTACACTCCAATTAAGCTGCCTTTATTACTAGCAAGCTTTTTGCACTTATCTAAACTGTTTGTAAAGTGAGGAATCAATTAGTGTGTTTGTAATCCACAAGACTGCTAGCACAGCCATTGATTACTTACTCCAAACACCTTTCTGAACAATTTAGACAACTGAAAGAAGCTTGCTGGTAGCGCAGTTAAAACTGCACCAAAACTGCACTATGTGAAAGCTATGTTTACACTGCAGAAGATAAAATACGACCAGAAAACCAAATACTAAAAATGTTCATAAACCTGAGTTTTTTGTCCACTACCTGTCAGAAGCTGCTGAAAAAAAGTACATTTTTTTGGTGTGTTTTGCGTTTTTTGACGTGTTTTTTGGAGCATTTTTTTGCTGACATGCATTGTAAAGAAAATCGCTGAAAAAACTGATGTTTTTCTGTGGAGACACAGCCATAGACTCCAGTAGTTAATTGCTTGCCCTGCTCAGTCGTTTTTTGCAACATGTTTCAAAAAATGATCAGCAGCAAAAATGATCAGAAAAAAGACGCAGGTCTTTTTTACTATAGAAGCCTAGGGGAGCTGTTTTCAGTCGTCTTTTTCAGCATTTTTAGAAAACGAAAAACACTGAAAAAATTATATTTTTCTGTGCAGTGAAGACATAGTTTGTCTGTTTTGTGTGTAAAGGTATCTAGCCCACATTAATGTTTGCAGGTGAAGAGTTAACAAACTAATAACAGAAAAGGTATTCTGTTTCTCCCGAACTTTAAGGGGTGGCAACAAGTGATATAGAGAGCAGGGAGGATAAAAGGGAAGATAAAGCGGTTAAAGAAGTTAAAGAGAGGCACATATCACACAAAGACATTCCTCTAACACAGTTAACATGTCATTCCTATGTAATGAAAATATTTATTTGAAATTGATTCAAAGTATGGTTCTGATGGGTGCACACAGATTAGACACAAATTGGAAAAGAAAAGAGAAAAAATAAGGGAAGTGTAGAATGATAACATATTGAACTAACAAAGTTATAATGTGATATTTGTTTATTCAGTTGATAAAGGGGTGGTGAAAAGGCAGGGGACAGAGATATCTCCAAGTGGTAAACTTCACCCCATACAGCCCAGGATTGAATATTTTATCAACTATTTGTTATTGTTGCCTGAATACTGAGAATTGTTCCAAGTTTGTCTGTGTAGTTCACCTTCAAGTGCAGGCTGCATCTAACAGAATCCCAAGATCTGACAAGGAACCATCTGAGGTGCAAGTTCAAGAGGATGTTTGTTCATATACGCTGCAGGAGTTAAAAGAAGTGGTCTTATAAGAAGCAAGAAAATCTTTAAAAAGAACGTTGAAAAGTTTCCTGTGAAAAGAGTTGTGTGCTATGTTGGTTGAGCCTGAAGTCACTGATACCAAGTAACTATGAGTCAACATCACAGACTCCTCACACTGCAGTCAAGGATTGAGTGGTATAGCTTCTGTCATTGGGAACTCCATTTTGGTAGTGGATAGTTCCCAGTAGCTCCCACCATGACCCATGGAGGTGGTCCTATTGTGACCTGCCATGCCAGGTTATGTGATAGTCACATTTATTAATTTCCAAAGACAGACTCTTGTATAGTTGAGGTATCTAACCTGGGATTAGACCACTTTGCAGCAATAGGTTGTCGTCTATGTTGCTGTGCTGAAGAATTCTTCACTGAAGAATCTAGAGTTATTGGAGTGGTGCACATTGCTTTGAAGGATACAGCTTTTCAGTGGCATGTATTGCCTAATAATTAGACATCTAGCTATCTATTTTCCTCACACAACATTGTAGAGAAAAGAGGGGAGAAGACAAAATTAAGCCCTTTTCAATGAGGGTTTAATGATTCCCTGTGATTTCCTACACAAGAGATTGTGAAGCCTAGGATCATAAGAAAGATCTGAGATTTCGAGAAGCAACAGGCATATATCATAATAGTTCAATTTCAACTATATATAAACATATATACCTTATATATGACCAATCATTTATTTGTAAAAGTGGCAACTAGACACAAATGGATAGCTCAAAGGTGTAAAAAAAATGTTAATGGCTGTGGGTACTTATGTGCCACAATTAGCTTCTCTATAAACCTAGTTATGTACAAAAAATATATGTACTCCGTAGAAAAAATTCCCGAGAAACTCTGAAAAAATCTCCAGGTGCACAAAAAAAAACGGAAGAAAGAAAAGCGCAGCTGAGATCTTAAACAACGTGCCACTCAAGATTATCAGTGGAGGTCAAGTGCTCACCTATGACGGCTGTACTAATTACGGTACAGCACGCTTGGCCGCTTGTATCACCCCCACTGTTGTGGTTTTGGTCGCAGGAGCTGCTCCAAATTTCCCGCCTTTGATGTCCACGCAGGACGCCAAGGGAACACAAGGTAAACGGGTTTCCTAATAAGTAAGCTGTTCTCGGAAAATGGGAAATACTCTAGAGCAGGGCTGTCAAACTGCCGGCCCTCCAGCTGTTGGGAAACTACAACTCCCATCATGCCCACTGTTATAGATTATACAAATGCATGATGGGAGTTGTAGTTTCCCAACAGCTGGAGGGCCGGCAGTTTGACACCTGTGCTTTAGAGCGCTGGAGGGAATAAAACGATTCTAAAAGTATTCAATTTATTTTACATCAACAATACGTGTTTCACGAGTTCCACACTCGCTTCAAGTGTGGTGAGTGTGGAACTCGTGAAACGCGTAATGTATATGTTAAATAAATTGTATACTTTTAGAATCGTTTTATTCCCTCCAGCGCTCTAGAGGATTTCCCATTTTCCGAGAACTGTTTAGTTATTAGGAAACCCGTTTACTCTCTAAGCCTAGTTGATGCCCATAATATTTGCTAACCAATGATTAATATTAAATTATGATAAACAGTTTATAAAATACCTTAACTCACCATAAATTAAAGTGGGAATAGTTTAATATGGACCATATTTCATAAATGGATTCCAAAAAGCATTGGGTATTATTGAACCCTAGTACAATAATGTGTACAGGACAGAATGAGTTTTTCAATTTGTCAAATACAAAATTAATGTGTAAATATAAAGTTTAGCATAGAATATTTATTCACCAACATAGACTTTTATAATATCAATGTTTTCGAAAGTATTGAATTGTTACTTTACATATCATAAGCCTTTTTATGACTCCAGTGAAAATAATCCAAACACTGCGTATAATTAATAATTAAAGGGCTAAGTGTAATAGCAATTAAAATATTTGTAGTTGATTATTGCTTATGCGCTATTTTGTCTCCTTGTCACGAGTTGCGCCATGGGCACACTTGTATCCCCCGGGTCCGCGCTGCAGCATGCTTGTTTCTCCACGCTCATGCTTCCCTGTGCATCTCTGCTGGGTGCCTGTCCATGCATCCCTATGAAATTTAAAAGGGTCAGTGCTATGTTATTGTTTAATTGCTGGGCTCTGAGCATGTATCTTGTCTCCACCTCCTAACTTTCCTGCCAGATCTTGGTGCTTGGGCCTTTAAGAGAAAGCTAGTTATTTGTATTCCTGCCATTTCCATGTACCAGTTCTCCTGCCCTGTACCTATGACTATGTTGCCTGCCACCTACTCTGACCTCTCCACCTGTCTCCAACCATTCTATTGCCAACAATTCTGTACCTCGCACACCCCTGCTGCCACCGCAAGCAAGTTATATCAGGGGTAGCGATCTGGGAGTCTTCTGCTGCACAAATCCAAGCAGTCTTTTGGATGGCTTTGGTGAAAACTTTTAGGCTCCTGAGACCCTGTTACCTGATGTGACTTAGACCACCACTTGCGGTAGTCCAGCAAATCCACACCACCAATGTGATACTCCCAGTAATTTTTGTGTATACTTGCCTGATGAAATGGTCTCTGCACTCTGAAAGATGGCAAATATAATTTGTATGGTTAGCCAAAATAAGTATAAATTTTATGATACTTTGCTTTTTGACACAAAGAAAATGAATATCCTTTGTTGAGAATAGTAGACATAATTGTTCTCTCAAGAGTCGTGCCCTGGCCTGTGCTCTTGGTGTTCGTTGACTTCCATATATGGAATCTCTTAGTTCTAGTCTGGGCTTCCCCATGCTGTTGTCTCTTCCTCTTTAGAGTAAGAGCACTCTCATTGATTTAAAGGGCCAGTGCATGCCACCCAGCTTTCTTAGCCTATGGCCTGGTACCCTACAAATTACCACTGGCACTGCCAGTTTGTTGGTGTGCTACCTTGTGTTGGATTGTATTATGGTGTGTGAATTCCTGACATCTAATTTTGGCTTGTCTCCTGACCTTTCTGCTTGTTGGCTGCTTGTTCTGACCTTCAGCCAGTCTACCCATTTACAAAATGACTCCATCTGCCTTGACCTTCTGCTAGTGATGTGACCATGTCTATGTCTATTACTTTGGCACTATGCTTGCATGTCAATTATCACCATGAATGACCACATTTGGGGTAGAGACCTGGGATTTCCCTGCAGTAAAGTCCAGATCCCTTATACAAAACCAGGGGACTCTGCTCCTCTGCATGGTTCCTCGTCAGATTTCCTGGCTGAACTTGAGTCTCCGCTATCTCTGGTAAGCTTAGCACATTCTATATTCTCGTGACACATGAACCTCAACTAAATTGGCTTTAATTGTATTAAAGAATAAATAACAGAAACAGTTCATTTTTTTAATTCCCCAACAGTACTAACAGTATTAAAGTTCCAGTGGTCAGACAACCCGTTAAATATCTTACACATTTTATAATCAAAACTCTTTAAACAGTGTTGTAACTTGAAGCTCCTTGGCTCCAGTGCAAAAGCTAACATAAGCCCAAACTTGCTATGTGTTATTTATAATACTGGTGTTTGTCTTTTGTGTCATAGAAGCTTTAGGACTGCTTAGACACTTTTGTGCGACTGCAACCTCTACACTCACGTATAAGTACACCTTTGTCATCCATTGTACATGATGCTATTTCATAAAACAAAATGGTACTACGATGATTGAATTAAATAATTACATGTTCTCTGATGTAATCTACATAGCAGCTAATTGCCTTTTTACCACCAAGTTCTGTCCCCAGAAAATTTTGTCCACATCAGCCCCTCTCTTCTTCCCTCACCCATATACATTTACCATACACTCTGTACTTTCTTTAAATATCCTAAACTACCGGCTTCCACGTTGCATCACAAAAACTTGCTCGTGTAAGACACTGAACCATCTGGTGTCACTTTTTATTCTCCTTCTTGTTGCTGCAGGGGATATCTCTCATAACTCAGGCCCACCCTCTTTGACAGCCAATGCCATCACCTTCTTTGTCTCCCATAAAAACCCTGCTTATCTGCTTAACATTCATTATTCGTCTTTTCCTGCCACTTTTAAATGTGCGCTCTAGAAGCCTACATCTGTCTGTAACATGTGCTCTTCATGCCATATTCCATTCAAACTCCCTCAACCTGCTAACTCTTACAGAATCATGGCTCAAAAAATCTCACACTGCTTTCCCTGCTGCTTTCACTTATGTTGACCCACAGTGTCGGACTGGGTGGCCTAGGGACCACCAATGGAATTTAATTCTAGAGAACCAACAGTTATTCTGGGGGCTTATCCTACAACTACTGTACATACAGTTGAAACCAGAAGTTTACATACACTATATAAAAAGACACATATGCATGTTTTTCTCACTAAAATGTATAACTTGGGTCAAGTTTCTCACAATAGTTGGTAGGAATTTTGGTCCATTCCTCCTGACAGAACTGGTGCAACTGAGCCATGCTCATATCTGCCTTTTCACCTTTACCTGTATATTTTCAATAGGGTTGAGACCAGGGCTTTGTGATGGCCACTCCAAAACATTGACTTACTATAGTAATCGTTAAAGGGGTTTTGCCACGATGTAATTTTGACGTGGGATGTTCCAAAATGGATATTTAATCACTTTTCTAAATATATGTGATTACAAAAAGTGAAGCCTGTGAAAACTACAGCATTTTTCAATCCCCCTTAGTTACCTCAAATCTTCCACTAGACATGACCGAGGAGCTGACAGGCCGCGCTTGCGTGAAACACTTCTTATCTGATGACAGGGAAAATGAATGAGCTTCAAGGAGCTGTGTAGAAAGTGCAGTCTATGAGGCTGTGTCTGTGTCTGCTGTGTCTGCACTGTTGCAATGTCATTATTTTAGTTACGTTTTGAGACGCTCCCTTATTCCTCACTCCTTGCTTACCCCCTCCCTCTCAGCCCTGCAGCCTTCATGACTCAGCGTGATTTGTTGACATTCTCCCTGTGCTGATAAGGAGGTAAGTAACTTGCGTCCTGGCAAATCCCCTTTAAGCCACTTTGCAACCAGTTTGGCAGTATGCTTCGGGTCATTGTCTATTTGGAAGACCTATTTCCGCCCTGGCTTTAACTTCCTTACTGATGTCTTGAGATGTTGCTTCAGTTTTGCCACATAATCTTCTTTCCTCATGATGCCGTCTATTTTGTGAAGAGCTACAGTCCCTCCTGCAGAAAAACAAGCCCACGACATGATGCTTCCACCACCGTGCTTCACAGCTGGGATGGTGTTCTTAGGCTTCCAAGCTTCTCCCTTTTTGGTCATTATGGCCAAACAGTTACATTTTAGTTTCATCAGACCACAAGACAGGTCTCCAAAAATGTAGATCTTTCTTCCTGTGTGTGTTTGCAAACATTAACCTGGCTTTTGTTTGTACTTGTGTATAATTATTTTTAGAGATGAATTAAGCACCTTTAAGTATCTGTAAATTGCACCCAAGGATGATCCAGAATTGTTCAAGTCCATAATTTTCTTCCTGATATCTAAGCTGATTTCTTTAGAATTTCCTATAATGTTACACACAGAAGCAGTGTGTTTCTGGTGTGCACTAAAATACATACCAAGGGGTGTCTCTAACTCAAATGTTGCCAATAAACCAGAATAAATCAGAAGCTTCCAAAGACATGAGATCATCATATGGGCTGTCCCAAATTGTTTAAAGGCCTAGTAATCCTAGTGTATGTAAGTTTTTTGCAGACTTTGCAGAAAGTAATAAAAATGCCTTAAAAATTCTCTCTCTCATTCTGGCATTTGGCAAATATAAAGAATTTTGGTAATCCTAATTGACCTAAAACGGGTAAGGTTTATTCTGATTTCATGTCAGATAGTGAGAAAAACATGCATATGTGTCTTTTTATATAGTGTATGGAAACTTCTGGTTTCAACTGTATCTTTTATACTCTGCATTTTGCTTTATTCCTCTTTCTCTCTGCTTGTTTGCCTCTCCCAAAAATGTATATGCAGCTAAAGAGAAAAACCAAGTCCGCCATGCTCAGGGTTGCTCCTGTTCTCCTGTAGGCCAGTTCAAGACTTGTGGCCTACACTTCAACCGTATCCCCAGACTTGAGAACAGGCAGGATGGAGGAGTTGGTATACTTATTTCGCCAAACTGCACCTACCAAGTCATTCCTCTACCACTCTTACTCACATCCCACTTTTTTTAGGTGCTCATCCTCAAACTCTTCCGTCCTCTGTCTCTAAGAGTGACAGTTGTATACCGACCTCTGGACTCATCCCAGCTCTTTCTCAGTAATTTTGCTGCCTGGATCCTTCACTTATTTTTTACTGAAATACCCTCTGTCATCATGGGTGGTTTCAGCATTCCAATTGATGACCTCATATCTCCTTCTTCCTCTGTTACCTTGGCCCCTTGCAATTTACAGACTCCCCCATTTCCAATAAATGGAATTTGTTTGATGTGGTCTTCTGTTGGCTCTGCTTAATTTCATACTTCACTACCTCTCCTCCTGGGCTCTCTAATAATAATCTAATCTAATTTGCTATCAACTATTCTTTGCTTTCTCTGGACCTACCATTGTGTCACACATACAGAAATAACTACACTTTAAACACTCTGCAACTCATAGACTCTCTGCAGTCCTTACTGTCCCTTGGGTATCCCTCATCTCATGACCTAACCTGACTGTCGCACACTATAATGAAATGCTCTCAGGGACATAGTTGCGCCACTTAAGTTCCATATAACCAGAGGCAAATACCTCAGACCCTCTTTCATCCACAATGTTTCAGGTGTGCTGGACATTTGTGAAGAAAATCAAAGCTATCTGCAGACTTTCTGCATTATAAATGTATAATGAAAACCTACTACACTGCCCTTCACTGCACCACACAAGAATATTTTACCTCACTGATCTCAACATTTTGCAATAACCCAAAGCGATTTATTGATACTTTGCATTCCATCCTCAGACACCAGTCAATAACCTTTGTGCTGAAGATCAGGCTACTTATTCCAAAGATAACAATTGACATATCTTAGTACCCAAGTAATATGCATTCTGTCCCACACCTCCTCTCCTCGAGTCTGCTCTCAGCACTTGACCCAACAATAGAAGAAGTATCCAGGCTTCTTTAGTCTACAAGCCCCACTACCTGTTTTAGTGAATCAATTCCCTCCCACCTCGTCCAGTCCCTCTCCCCAGCTATAATTTATCACCTAACTGCAATTTTTTACTTCTGTCTTTTCACTGGGATCTGTCTATAACCTTCAAGCATGCTGTTTTTGCTCCTTTACTAAAAAAGGTCCACTTTGTACCTGTTCTCTGCTGCTAAGTACCGACAGTCTCTAACCTACCCTTCCTTTCTAAACTCTTGGAATGATTGGTCTTCTGGGACCTAATCCACTATCTCTCTACTAAGTCTCTATTTGACCTTTTAACATTAGACTGTCATACTCTATATTAGGTGTCAAACTCAAATACACATTGGGCCAAAAAAAAAAAACGTGGACAAAGTCTTGGGCCAACCTTGATATTTATTGAAAAAATATTGTCACGATATGCACCGTGGTCCTGACTCTGGACAGCAGGCACAATTTTACTGTACTGAACGCCCTGCTGGCACCTGCCCCTTGCTGCTGGCATCTGGTGCGTGCTGCCCTTTAATTTAAAGGCTTGCGCGTGCTGCCCTTTAATTTAAAGGGCCAGAATATTATTGGTGCTCCAATGGCTGACCATCACCTGTGACTTAAACAACTTCCTTACTCTGCTCTGGACCAGTTTGTTGGTGTCTGTCTGTGATTCTGACCTGTGCTCTCTCCTGCTGTTACCTGCTATACCTGCCAAATCTAGGCTGTTAACCCCTTGCCATTTACTCTGCTGTCTGCCTTCCTGATTCCTGGCCTGGTCACTCGTCTGATGTAGTTTTTCCTTCTCATCAGATATAAGGATAAACCTGTACATAAGAAAACATACATTTCGCTTAAACATTGAACCTGGAACAAGCAAAGCTTAATACTGTAAACTATGTGTTGCTGCAGCATGACAGAACCCTGTCTTTTCCCTAAGGTGCTTTTCACCCCCACCGCTTTATGTTCTGGTTCACTGTTCACCATGGGCCTGTTTTTGACACCTCTACTCTATACTCTATAGAAACTGTTCTAGTTAAAGTTAAAAATGATCTCCTGTGACTAACTCTCAGGACTCATTGTTGCTGCTTCTGGATCTCTTTGTAGTATTCAACACTATACAGTAAATCAACAACCTCTCCAAAGCATGCTCAGCTCCATTGACCTTAAAGATGCCTCTCTCTCTTGGTTGTCATCCTACCTCTCTGGGCTCTCACGTAGCATCTCATTCACCATTTATACTTCCTTTCCCCTTGAAATTGAGGTTCTAAGTCCGCTCCTCTTTTTTAACTCTACAGAGCTCCTATTGGACAGACCATCAGCAGATTTGGCTTTCAGCACCATCTCTACGCTGATGACACTCAATTATACACCTCTTCCTATGACATCACTGCTGCCCTGCTACAAAACATCAATCATTGTCTGTTTGCTATCTATGACATCATGTCCTCTCTATACAGATGTAGCAGAGTCTAGCTTGATCGTAATATCACGGTTTTTTGTGTTATCTGCTCTCATCTGTAAACAAAGGCCATTGAAAAGCATTGAGAAAGTAAAGATAACACTCTGTGCTATGATATCAAAGCACATTATCTGTTCTTTTTAGTTCTGCTACATCTGTATATCAAACTAAACCTCACTGAAACTGAACTTGTTGTTCCATCATCTACTAATCTACCCAGCCTAGCTACTTCTACATCAGTGTGTGGTACTACCATAATTTATAGGAAGCAGGCCCAATATCTTGAGGTCATACTGGACTCTAATGTGTCCTTTACTCTCTATTTTAAATACCTTCCCGTTCTTGTCACCTGCACCTCAGGAACATCTCAAGAATCCATTATTTTCTCACTGTGGAAAAAATAAAAACTCTTATTATTGTTTTTATGCATACTCGTCTTGAATATTGTAACTCCTTGCTTATCAGTCTCCCTTTCTGTAAACTCACTAATCTACAATCTATATTTAATTCAACTGCTAGGAGCTTTCATTTTAGATGCTATGCTAATGCCTCTGCCCTGTGTCAGTCAGTGTACTGGTTGCTCATCCACTACAGAATACAGTTTAAACTAATCACTATCGCCCCAAAAAGCTTTCCATAGTACTGTGCCCCACAACATCTCTTCCTTCATCTCTATAGACCACGCTACACAAAGGGCGACATTTATGAAGGATGGCGCGTCAAAGTGAATAGTCAAATCTCGTTTTCAGTGTATAATGCACCTGATGTATGAATGTGGTTTTTGTGTGTTCATAAATGGTGTGTAAAGTTCGACTCGTCTCACCTGTGTGTTAGGTGCATTACGGAACTTAGACGCAAAAGTAATGCGCCTAACATGAATTGAGGCTATAAACAGGCCGGAAATGAAAGAAGTCATTAGAATAGCATGTCAGTGAATAGAAACTATAGTACTAATCCTGCTTGGAGAACCACAGGTCCCAGCAATACCTGTGCTGTGCTGGCTCTTGCTGTATGTAGAATAAAAGGTGAGAGCAGCAAAAATAAATTTTAATTTTAATGTAAAATTTAAAATATAAAAATCTGAACAACATAATCAGTGGGTTATTTAATGTAAAATTAGTTTAAGATTCTATGAATTTTAAATACATTTTATAGGAGATTTTTCTATATTTTAGGGAAATTATATATTTTTATATTAATTTTATATAGTCATATTTTTCATTAAATTTAAATAATTAAATTTTATGCAGTTTGATATTTATAATAAATTACTTTTTATTAATGTACTGGTGTAAGTTGAGAAATATTGAACATTTTTGCAGCATACAGCAAATCTAGCTTTACTTCGACTCTCAGGCTCAGGCAGACCACACTGAAATAGGTCTGCCTGTCGGAGCAGTAATGCGCCTAGTTTTTCCGAACCACATTCATATGTGTGTCCAATCTTACGAATGTGGTGCGACATGCCTCCATAACGCCCCAGAACACCCTTCATGTTATACGCATTCGAAAGTGTCGAGTCTTACGAACAATGCACCTAACACATACATTAGGCGCATTAGACATCGTAGACTGCTCCCTTAGGTGTATTATACGCCAGAAAAAGGGGGAAAAACCCTTTCATACATGCCGCCCAAACTCTCATGCTCACTTCCAAGACTTTGCATGTGCTGCACCACTTATCTGGAATGTGCTATCCCATACGTTTAGGTTAACTCACAACACTCATAGTTTTAAGCCCACCCTGAGAATACATCTTTTTAGCCAAGCCTACCAAGATCCCTAATTTATCACTCCTCACCTTTAGGCTATGTTCACACGGCTTATTTGGGCACGGATTTGCCGACGGATTGACGATCCGCAAATACGGCTGAAATCCGTCTAGAGCTGTGCCAGGAAATCCGTCGCGAAATCCATCGCAAACGTGCACTAATTGGACGCGTATTGGACGCGTATTGGACGCGGATTTCAGGCCGGATTTTCGCGCCGGATTTGTTCTAGACAGCCAATAAATACACTATTATTTTTTAAAGTAACCTATCAGCACCCATATTTCTCTTTGAAGAGATTAATTTATTTTCAAATTAGCCAATAAAAAAGCTATATGGACCCTGTCCCCCCTAGAAAAAAAATTACAAGATAATAATTGGATAATGCATTAAATAGTCTCCACCCATGAATGATATAAAAGACACAGATGGCAATCTTTCTGTGCCAGTTTGCTCTGGATTATATACGGAATTGTAGAATTTTTTGCTGCAATAGTTCCAGAATTATGGATCCTAATGCAAGAAGAGTGCATTATAGCAATGGGGAGCTGGCAGCTTTTCTTCGGTTGTGTTCCAACGAACTGGGTCGGCAGGAGAGGAGGGTAAGTAACCTATCTTTGTGGTGTGATGTGATGGGAAAGTGATGTTTTGTATGTCATATATGTATGTAATGTCAGTATGTCTATATGTATATATGTTTGTTACATGTGAATGGGTGTATTGTGGATGTCCCAGGGGTACTTTACATTTTGTAATGTTGTAATGTAATGCATTTTTTACTGTTGGGGCAAATGTGTATTTGGGGCACTGGTGGCTAATGGCTAGGTGTCCATTAATGTTATGGTGTTACTGTGGATGTTTAATAATTTAAGGTGTGGATTTTAAACCGGTATGGGGGTCTTTGATGTACTACTGTGATATACTGTTGTTTACTGTTTATGCTGCACTGTGGATATTGGGGATTATTGTTTTTAATGTGTTTTACTGTGGGCACATATGGATGTTATTTCTCTACTGACAAGTGTTACTGTTGATGAGTGTACTGTAGCTGTTACTGCTTTAATGTGGTCAGAGTATATGTTACTGTTAAATTGATGTTCGTTAGATGTAAATGTAGCTGATACTGTTTTAAATGTGGTCAGTGTAGATTGTTTACAGTTATTCTTGATGTTACTGTTAGAGTAGAGATTGAGCGTTTTTTTATCGACAAAGTTTAAATCGGCAATTGGTTTTTTTATGTGATCCGAAATTTCCAGATCATGGCGATAAATTTAAGGAAAATATCTGTTGCATCATCTATTAAGATGTGCGTTTTTTTCGGCGTCTTCCAGTAACTTTTGGCGGCCAGCAAATCAGATTACAGAATAGAGCAGGGTGAATGTGTGTGCGACGTCATGACTGGGATGTTGTATGGTTGCCATTGGCTGGAAAAAAATCACATACCTCGTTTTACATAGAACAGCGGTTCCTGTGTCACCTCAGTGTCCTCGTCACGCTCATAGGATAGGACCTGCGCCCTCTTGCCTGTGGCCAAACACTCGCGAAATTAGTCTATTTCTGCACAGAGAATCCTCTACTATTAGCAGTGACCTTCCAATTTAGTTAGATTAGAGATTTTGAAGATTTTTTGTATTAGCTAGAGAATTTTCAAGCCGCAATCTACCGCTGTAAATTCACGGCGGTGGGAGCGGGGGGGGGGGGGGGGGAGGGGCCCGCGGGCCAACACGAGACAGAGCTCAATCAATAAAGAGACACTGGATAAAAGTTCACCAAGACTTATGTAGACATTGTAGTGGAATACTTTAATTATTAACAGTTTGCTATTGAAAATATTTCCTGGATATTACTTGGGCACCTGAACTTATATGGGATACTACAATCATTTCTAGTAACTGCAGGTCTCTTTGTTAGCTGCAAAACCCCACTTTTATATCAGTTACATTCAGATAGGTGTACATTTTCAATATTTTACCCCATTGACACCTGTAACGTTGATATATCACCTGCAGTTAAATTACAATCCAGCAATCTTGTAGTCCCAGCACAGGTTGTTTGTTCCAAAATACCGTGTATCGTACGAAAACACACATTACGTGGTTTTTTTACTTTGGCTCACCCACATTGTCATTGACCGCAGCATCTATGTAAATCTTAAAACAGCAATTCTATATTCACCCGCATGTGAATTGAAAGGTGGGGGGGGGCAAAAAATAACCGTTAATTATATCAAAACATAACAGTTTACGTGTTATTAGACTTTGGCACCCCCCCAGGCATTGTTCATTGACACAGCGATCTACGTAAATCTTAAACACAAATTCTATATTCACCACACGGTGAAATGAAAGGTGCAAAAAATACCGTTTATTATACCAAAACATAACAGTTACGTGTTTTTGACTTTTTTGCGCCCCAGCATTGTTCATTGACCCCAGCATCTACGTAACATCTTAAAACAACAATTCAATATTCACCACAGTGAAATTTGAAAAGGTACAAAAAATACCGTTTATTATATCAAAACATAACATTAATTGTTTTTGACTTTGCAACACCCAGCATTGTTCCATTGACGCGCATCTACGTAAATCTTAAAACATCAATTCTATAATCACCACTGGTGAATTGAAAGGTGCAAAAAATACCGTATATTATACCAAAACATAACTCATACTGTTTTTTGTGCGGACTTTTAGCCCAGTCCAGATTTGTTGATAGACACCTTGCAGTTAAATTTTGAATCCAGCAATTTTGTTTTGATTAGAGGGTTTTGAGATAGCTGAGATATGCCGTCGTTTATAATAAGAGGACTTTCCAAACTAATCCATACCATTCTCAACTTTTTATATTTCTGAACATGCAGCGAAATGCAGGTGGTAAGCGAGCAAGAGGGGGTAGCACATGGAGGTTGAGGTACGAGAGACGGTGCTCCTCTTCCAGTGCTGGTGACAACACGCATGCCAGCGGATCGTCAGTTGCAGGACCGTCAGGCCTGTCACGCTGGGTACAGAGCCCTGTGTAAGTCTAATACCGCACATCGTCGCAATCTGTCCTTCAGTGTTAATCACACCTGCATCTAGCAGCCTTACCTTCCTCGTCCTCACCGCAGTCACGGCCACAAATGTACGTCATCAGCATCATCAGCATCCGTCCAACATGAAGCAGCCCAAATTCAAACGTGTACCCACCTACTGGGGATATACCATTGTCTGAAGACCACTTTGATACAAAATGCGGTTGGGGGTCAGAAGGCATTTAAAAGATCAGAGAGGGATTTAGTCTGCTCGTGACGCCCAGTTACTGATGCTCATCACAAAGGAAGGTGAAGAAGCCGGATCAATCGTCATAAAATCCCGCGGATCGGTCAACTCCTTGCAATGCCACTTGCTTGTAGCCCGCAGACTTCTGAGCAGAAAGTCAGGCCGACCCAAGTCACCCTGTGTTGATGATTATGATAGAGGACAAACATTGCGGACATCCTGTCTTTTTCCGCAGATATTTGCTTGCGAGCGCTTCATCATGGACGAGGAGGAAGACGATGGGGGAGTGTCGAATACGGGTCCCGCCACAAAAAGGGAGAGGGCGGCCGCAGAAGTCCGCTGATTATGATCCCCAGAACCGTCAGCGCAAATCCCGCTCCTTCCTTATCGCCTCAAAAGGTCAGGACCTCTCAAGCTGGGGGCCATTCTTGAAGCAAGTCCTGATTTCACCCACGAAGTCATATGCCGCCTTTGCCGTAAAACGCAATAATAAGCAAGAACCTTAAAGTGGATAACCACCACCAACATTCTAGTCACATGCAGCGACATGCATGAGTGAGAAATAGGAGGAACACTTGGTCCAAAAAAGGCCAGACCGACGCCGGGGCCTCCCAAAACCACAGACACACCCGCTGGTCTCCAGCCTCCTCTCCTCCCCCGCCAAAGTCCGCCACCACCAAGCGTTCCTTCACTGCCCATGTCTCTCAGATTCATGATCAGGGATCAGCCTCCCGGCCTTCAGCCTCCACCGCGCCCGAGTACCACCAGCACCACCAGAGACCCATCCTACCACCCCATTCTCCTTCCGCCAGTTTGACGACCATGCACTGCCGACAGCGCAGTCTACAGTCACCTTCGGTCTTTCCAGGTTTGGAGCAAAGCAACACTTTAAACTCCAAACCATCCCAAAAAAAAAGCCAAAAGCCTGAATGTCGGCATGGCCAGGCTTTGGCCTTGGAAATGTTGCCTTTCCGTCTGTGGACACAGTGGGTTCCGCCCTTCCAATGGACCCGCCTCTCACCCCTGCCCCCCAATACCAATTGCCTGATCAGGCCATTTCTTTCCAAAAAGCCGACCCAGCCCGGCCAGCCAAGGGTCATCGAAAATTTCAAGCGCGTTGTCTGCATCGTGTCCGAAAATACATCTCACTCACCACCGACAAATAACTAGTAAAACTCTGCCCAAGGCCGCTAATTTCAATGTACAGCTCACTGTGTGAGCTGGGTGGATGTCTCGGGGGTGAACGGGGCTCTCACTCGGCGCACGCTCTTCGAAAACCACAGGATAGTGCAGGCCTTTCCCGGCTCTTTCCCCCCAAGGTCCCTCTGGTGCATCACTGCCCAGAGACACCAGCCATGTTGAAATTAGTCTGCCTTGGAGACCGTCCACCACATAAAAAACACAGGTCAGGAGCTGTGGACCGGCTCTAAGCAACAAACGAGACCTGAACGCGCTGGCTGGGTGACAAGAACCTTGTGCCAGGCAAGGTGGTGTGCATAACGGGCGAAATCTGCTGGCCGCCCTTAAGATCATTAGGCAGGAGCACATCCCTTGCCTGGCACATGGTCATGAACCTTGTCGTCCACAAATTTCTAAAGAGCGACCCGGTCTGGAACTGGCCTGCTGAAGAAGGCTCCGAGTCTGATTTCGCACTTCCGCCCGTTTCGCTACCCTGCTTCGTCCCGCCTGCTATGCGTTGGCAGCGTCAGCCGCCTTGGCACCACTCTGGAATTCCACCGCACCACATGCTCCAGCGATTGTTGGCACAGCAGAATGCCATTACGCAGTACGAAGTGACACAGTGCCCTGATAACCAGCGTACGGACCCTCGGGGATGTTTGAACCACCGAGAGTGAGGCAGGGTGAAAAGAGCACTGCACCATCCTTGCCAGTTTTGAAGAACCACCAAAATTGCGCAGAGCGGACAATGTCCCTTTTCACATGAGCATTGTGGTGATCTTAGTTCTGGAATGATCAGTTGGACCCATCTGAAACAACAGGCCCCGCCAGTCGACGAGGAAAAAAAAAAAAAAGACGGACACAGATTGGACACGAGAGCCATGTCACCTGTCAAAATTTCACACGGCCCGCCATGTTACACCAAGTACGATCGGTCGTAATCATAAAGCAGATGTATCCGGGTCCAGAGCAAGTGCACGTGGCTGCATCAGCCTCAAGGAGCCATCATCTCAGGTCAAGACAAGGCTGAGATGAAGCGAGTGTAGCCGGAGGCAGCGAAGCTGCAGGGGAGGAGGAGGAAGGAGGAGGAGTGAGTAAATCCTATACACCGATGTACCGACGTCCCTGCCTTGGAAAGAGGTTGTGCGAATTTGAGGCGGAGAGGAAGATGAGGAAGATCAGTTTGCACAGTTGCCCCCCTCGCTCGACCCAGAGGCTTAGGCAATCAAGGCACCACCTCTCACCACATTGAGTGCTTGGATGCACCATTTCCGTCCAACAGATCTCGCATTAAGGCCAATCAAATGAACAACAGATACTGGTGGCCATCCTCCTAGATCCCCGTACAAAACAAAACTCAGCACTTACCTTCCACCACCCAAATAGAGAGTAAAATAGCAGGAAATGGAGACCTTGCGATTATCAACTTTGGAGACATCTGTTGCATCGCTTCACTTCCCCAAATTACGGTGGAACAACATCAGCGTACGTGACAGCAGTAGAGTGCCAAGTAGGCGACGTCAGCAGCTGCAGGTGGCAGAAAGCCTAATGTGGGTGACCTTCTGGCAATCTTTGTTTACCACCTCACCAACGCATTGCAATGCAGGGCCAAACCACATTCCAACAACACAGAGATCAGCTAAGAAGATCATGTGAACGACTATCTATCTGCGTCATCAAGCACCGATGTTTTTGCATGTGTTTCGGACCCAATAGACTTCTGGGAATCCAAAAATTGACGAATGGCCCGAGCTGGCTCATCCACGCTATAGAGTGTTGTCCTGCCCAGCAGCCCAGCGTCATATCTGAGCGACCTTCAGCACAGCTGGAGAGTCATTACAGACAAACTCATCCGCTTCCCACAGATAATGGGATCGATTGACTTTCATCAAGATGAATCAGGCATGGAATCATCTGATGATCGTTTGGCTCCAAATTGCCGGGTCACCGATTGTTGCCATCACGTTCACATTCCTTTTTCAAACAGAAATGGTCCTCTTGAAAACTTTTTTTTAAAATGATCATTTCTTACTGGCATTTTTATCTCTTTTCCCAACCAGTTCATTTTGCTGTTTTGCTGTGTAGGAGACTGAAAAGACAGCAAGGTTTCATGACAACACCGTATTCCATTTACTCACTTTATTTAAGAAGTTTTCGCATTGTCAAATAGTTTTGAGGTCATGTTGCCTGTGAGCTACAGCTATACTTACGGTCCTTTGGAAAAAAATGTGGCTTCTAAGTGGCATTTCCCTCTCCACTCACCGAATTTTTTAATAGTGGCTGAGAAGTCTAATTATAATTTTTTTGGGGTCATGTAGCTGTGAGAATCAGCAATAATATGGTCTTTGGAACAGAAATGTGCTCTAATGGGCATTTTCTCCCTCACAATTTTAACAGAGGCTGCGAAGTCATTTTTTTATAATATTATGGGTCATGCTGCTTTGAAATGCAGCAATACAAACAACAGGTCCTATATAAAAAAATGTTGTATCTACCAGACATTTGTTCTTCACAATTGATCCAAATTGGCTCTAAGGGTCATGGCCTTTTAATTTTTGGGGGCATTTTGCTGTGACATCCAGCTAAACTACAGGTCATATACTAAAAAATGTTGTTTCTAACAGACATAAGTTCTTCAAACAAATTGTCAAGAGTGGCTCAAGGGTGATGGTGCTGTCCAGAAACAGGAATAGGTAGGACACTGTAAATGGACACATATGCAAAATGACTTTATTTGCAGAGATCTTTAACATAGCTATCAATCCCTTTCATTGAAGACAACCCAATAATACAATAAAAAACGAGAAACAAAGACAAGTGGGATCCATCCTATTTTAAAAATGTGTTTTTCTAGAATTAAAGTACTAAAAAACTTGCATGTAAAAATAGCTGTTAAAAAAATTTCCTCGGAATTGTACAAGGGAGCGTCCAGGAGAAACTGATCCAGATGTATGTTATTCAGGACATGGAGTAAGGAGCACTGACAGAGAACAAAGTACAGAGACCAATTTCCTCCAGCACGTTGAGTAAAATGAGAAAAAGAATGCCAAGTGAAAAAATGGCACTTGGGTGTAACAGGATCCGTTTTACCCCAGTATTTCCAAGTGAAGCTTCATTTGGTCCGCACTCATACGGAGTGGGCAGCGCTACCCAGGTCTTGACTGTGTACTGAGGAAAGGCTGGAGTTTCTCACACTTCCGCTTCCCCGCACTCTGGCTTCAGCCACGACATTTGTTTTTCGCGTTTGCTGCGTCATCAGGGCATTTTAACCTGCGTGTTAATAGATGACGGACGCCACCTGGCTCTCAACCAACCGCACCCACTGTAACTCCGGCCCGAGGACATGCAGTGGCACAGGCACAGGTAAAGTCCAAGGATCCAGTTCACTAAAATGGTTGGTTGAAAGACTCCTTTTCCGGCACTTTCTTTTAATCAGGGGATAAGACAGGTTTAACAAGGTCATACTCGCGGTCCCTGGACAGGTATAGTCAAATTGTCCATTCAACTAAAATGGTGTTGAAAAACTCCTTTTCCGCACTTTTTAATCTGGGGGGTCAGACGGTTTAATGGTCATACTGCGGTCCAGGACAGTTTCTAGTCATGTCCATGAAACAAAATGGTTTGAAAGACTCCTTTTTCCGGCATTTTTTAATCTGGGGGTCCATGCAGGTTTGGGGCTCATGCTGTAGCCGCTGGACAGGTATAGTTAATGCCAGTTTCAACAAAATGGGTGGTGAAAGACGCTTTTTCCCGGCTCTTTTTAATCCGTGGTCAGACAGTTTAAGGGTCAGCTGTGGTCCAGAATAGGGTTTATCAATTTCCAGTTCAGACTAAAATGGTGTTGAAAGACTCCTTTTTTTTCCGGCACTTTTTAATCTGGGGGTCAGACAGGTTTAATGGTACATATGTGGCCCAGGACAGGGACAGTAAATTCCCAGTGAAACTAAAATGGTGGGGATGAAAGACTCCTTTTTTCGGCACTTTTTATAAATCTGTGTCCAGACATGTTTAATGTCCCATCCTGCGTCCAGGACAGATCTAGTCAATGTCATGAAACTAAAATGGTGGTTAAAGACTCCTTTTTCCGGCATTTTTTAAATCTGGGGTCATGCAGGTTTTGGGCTCGATGCTGTAGCCCTGTACAGGTATAGTTAATGTCCATTCAACTAAATAGGTGGTTGATAGACTACTTTTTCCGGCACTTTTAATCTGTGTCAACAGTTTAATGGGTCATGTCTGTGGTCCAGAACAGGGTTTTATCAATGTCCAGTTCAACAAAATGGTGGTTGAAGACACCTTTTTCCGCACTTTTTATCTGGGGGTCAGACTGGTTAATGTCATACTGTTGGCCCAGGACAGAGGACAGTAATATGTCAGAAACTAAAAATGTGTTAAAGAACGCCTTTTTCCGGCACTTTTTAATCTGGGTGTCAACGAGGTTTAATGGTCATACTGTTGTCCCATACAAGTGTATCCAATTCCAGTACAACTAAAAGTGGTGGATGAAAGACTCTCCTTTTTCCCGGCACTATTTTAATCTGTGGGTCAAGACAGGTTTAAGGGTCAAGCTGCTGTCCAGGACAGGGTTTGTCAATGTCCCATTCAACTAAATATGGTGGTTGAAAGACATCCTTTTTCCGAGCACTATTTTAAACAGGGGTGACCCGACAGTTTAATGGTCATACTGCGGACCAGGACAGTTATAAGTCGATGTCAGTTCAAACAAAAATGGTGGTTGAAAGACTCCTTTTTCCGGCACTATTAATCAGTGGGTCAGACAGGTTTATAAAGGGTCCCATTCTGCGGTCCAGGACAGGGTTTGTCAATGTCCAGTTCAAACTAAAAGGTGGTTGAAAGACTCCTATTTTCGGCACTTATTTAATCTGGGGGTCAGACAGGTTTTAATGGACATACTGTGGTCCAGGACATGGGACACTATAATGTCCAGTGAAACCAAAATGGTTGTAGAAAGACTCCTTTTTCCCCCGCACTTTTTAATCCTGTGGTCAGACAGTTTAAGGGTCTGCTGCGGTCCCAGGACAGGTTTGTCATGTCTAGTTTCAACTAAAATGGTGGTTCAAAGACTACTTTCTTCCGACACTTTTAATCTGTGGGTCATGCAGTTTTTTAGGGTCATGCTTGCGTTCCAGGACATGGATATTAATGTTCAGTTCAAGTAAAATGATGGTTCAAATAATACTTCCTTCCTGGCACTTTTTAATATTATGTGGTGATGCAGTTTTAAGTCTGCTGTGTACAAAGACAGTAGATAGTGGAATGGTGGATGTACTTTTTTTTCTGTGGCTTTTATAAGCCTAAGTTTGTGCCTAAGATGTACCAGGTATCCATTTAACTGTTGTGGCAGTAATTCCACGTCTCCAGCCTGTTTTGGGTGTAAGAATGAAGGTGTTGTGCTCTCCCATAAGACTTTGATGTTCATCGGAGATGATCGACTAGTCGCCTATCAAAAAACCTTATCGATGGTGGCCGAGTTTTTATTATTTTTTTTAAAATTTGGGGGGGGTTTTAGATTTTTTTTTTTTTTTTAAACTATCGACTATCGCACCGATGGTCCGGATAGTCAACGAAAAATCGCCAACACTAGTGATCTACTATAAGTTATTTTGGTGCTGATCTCTGGCACAGGAGAGAGAGGTTTCTTGTTAGCAACCACAGACATATACAGTAACTAAAGGACAGCAAAGAGGGAGATAGAAGAAGTATTTTATCACTAAGAGGCACTTTGGCTGGCTACATTTGGGAGACACTTTGGATATCTATGCTTTAGGGGAATTGTTGATGGTTAGTGCTGAGCAAATCTGTCCTTGTGTGGTTCAACAAATGTAGAAAAAAAACTTTTACTCTGTCCCTAACCCTAACTTTACCCTTAACTCTAATTTTGCACTCATGGGTCCATCTGCGCAGTTGATTTACTGTCACTTCTGGCCTAATGTGCTGTGGCACTGGAAATTATGTTGAAGCGGAAAGGACATCAGAGCAACAACAGCACTAGACCCAGAAATGCTGCAGAGAGTTAAAGTGATTGTCTCATTACAAAGATTAGCTTTAAACATGTTGGGAACAATAAATTAACACATTTTCCAAATATATTTCTTTAAATTATTTTTCTTGATGAGGAGAAAAAAAGTGAATTTACTCAGCTCCGAGTGTACTCATGTTTCTCAAGGTTACCCGACCTGCACTCCCCTGAGTGTTTGTCTTGTCTGATAGTGTTGTGCGGGAGTCCCTACGACCATCGAGTAGGGTCGCATGCCACACCCGCAACGCCGCAAACCATGCACCTCGATCCCGGCCGCGGACATCCCGCGTGTCACGGGTACACTTACCCGTTCCACGCTCCTGGTCCCGTCCTGGCGCGCGCTCCCTGCTGCCCGGCCGGTGCGCGCGCGCCCTCAGTGCGCGCGCGCCGGCACTGCCGGGAATTTATAAGGGACAGTTGCGCCGGTGATTGGTTTCACCGGGCCACTGTCCCATTTTAGCCCTTCCTCATCCTCAGCACCTTGCCGAATCGATAGTGCCTTGTGCCAGAGAGGTAGCTTCCTAAGTGCTTGTTCCGTTACTGTGTACCGTACCTCTGCCTCCCGTCCCTTGACCACGACATTTGCGCCTGTCCTTACCTTCTGCCTGTCCCCGACAAAGAGCCTGCCTTCACGATTTGTACCACGCAACACCTCGGCTTCCACCGTGCAAGCAAGTCACGTCAGGGTGGCGACCTGGTATCAATCCCGCCGCAGCAGAGTCCATCCCGCTTTGCGGCGGCTCAGTGAAAACCGGAACCCTACTTAGACTCAGTTCCCTGGCGTGGCTTACATCATCGCTTGATGGTTGGTCCAGTGATCCACTACCACAACCGTAACAGTTTCGATTCGGCCTGGATCCCGCCAGGTGCCTCTACCGAGCGTCTCCACGACCTCACTACCATCGTAGGCTCAGCAATCTAAGCAGATCGCGCAAGCAAGCGCAACACTGAACCACTGACTACTATGATGCAGCACTCCTGGCCACCAGCAGCAGCAAACGGTCGGCCGTGGCTCAAGCAGCAGCAGTCGTTCCGGGGACAATCCGCTGCCCTAAACCCGCTAGTCCATGCCGACGAAGTTTGAGGGGGACACCAAGCTGCAGGGGGTTTCATCACCCAATGTGCACTCCACGTGGAACTTATGGCTGGTCATTTCCCGTCCAAAAGTTCCAAGGTGGCCTTCGTGGTCAGTCTCCAATACGGAAAAGCCCTGCATGGGCGACGCACTTTGTGGGACCGAGGCGAATCCTAATCACAGCGATCTGGCGACATTCTTTGCATGAATTCGCGGAGTCTTCGAGGAGCCTGCCCGCTGCCTCGTCTGCTTGAAACCGCTTTAATATTAAACCTACAGCAGGGAACTTCCTCCGTAGCGACTACGCCGTGTCATTTCGCACCTTAGCCTCTGATGGCGTGGAATGAATGCTGGCGTTGTGCGCCACTTCAGAGGGCCTTTCCGGCCAGATCAAGGATGCCCTTCGCCCACCCGGGACTCTCCGACGTCAAATAAGTGAGCTCATCCATTCTGGTCCTAACCGCATTGACATCCGTTTCCTCGGAGATACGTGGATGGAAGCTCCTCCAGTAACGCGAGCCAGCTCAAACACGTCCGGCTACCCCGTCTTGCGCCAGTATATTTCAGCGTCCCTCCGCTGCCACTTCCCACCAGCCCAGCCTTGAAGAGGCCATTCAAGTGGACAGTACCCGCCGTCACCGCAAGAGCTTGCCCGACGCGTGAGGAGAGGTGTGTCACTACTCAGCGCAGCCCAACACTTCCGTAGGGGTTGCCACTCCCGATCTTCGACAACGCCCGGAAACGCACAGCACCTAGGATTCGTTGGAGAGGCGTCCCTAGGTGTGAGTAATCCCTCTCTCACGGCTCAATGTTGCCATCTCTGGTTTACGTCAATTTCCGAATCACGTTCCGAATTATCGGCCCTACCTGGATTCCGGAATCGGCTGGGAGCTTTATGGAATGTCCTTTTCGTTTTTGTGACCCAGTATCGTCTCTCGTTGGTCCTCCTGACCACCCTTGGTCATCTCCCCGTCAGTGGGTGAACTATAAGCACATCCATCCACCAACCACCGGACTGAACCATGGACCTACAAATAGGAGCCCTGCACAGGGAAAGAATCACGTACCTTCGTGTAACCGCCGTTCTTCCTCGGCTGTTCTACTGGGGATTCCTATGGCTACAGCGGGCAAACGCCCCTATGCTTGATTGGAAGAGCGTGTGAAGTTCTGACCTTGGGTACCGGACTGCCAGTCTCGTTGTCTTTCGGCACCCGCCGCCGGGTGCGCCCACAGTCCCCACAGTCCTCTCTCAAGCCACTACCTGGTTTACCGCAACCTTATCAGTACATCCAAGGATGTTTTTTTCCGAGAGCAAGCAGAGACACTCTCCGTCCTCATCGCCCATATGATTGCCCCATAGACCGCAACCACCCCGGGACCAGTTTTCCCTCCCCTGGGGTAGGGTCTACCGCTCCCGTACCCGAAACTCCCCCACCCCCGGCAAATGTTCGGCCTATTAGAAGACAATCTACGGAAAGGGTATTCTAGCCGCAAATCTACTTCTCCGGCGTGTGGCCGTATTTTTCTTGTGGGGAAAAAGATGATCCCTGATCGACCGTGCATTGACTACCGTGGACTAAAAAAGACACCATCAAGAACCGTACCCTCTGCCGTTAATCCACGTGAACTCTTTGACCATCTCCGGTGGGGCCAAGGTCCTTTTCAAATTGGACTTGCGGGGGCATATAATCTCATCCTGATCCTGGAAGGCGACGAGTGGAAGACGCCTTCAATACTCGATGATGGGCACTTTGAGTATCTGGTAATGCCCTTCGGCTTATGCAACGCCCCGGCCGTCTTCTCAGGAAATTGTCAACGACATTTTCAGAGACCTCCTATATGCCTTTGTAGTGTCTACTTAGATGACATCCTGGTATTCACACCGATCTGGATCCCACCAGTTACATGTGCGCCAGGTCCCTGAGACGCTGCGCGAGAACCTTCTATATGCTAAACAGGAAAGTGCCAGTTTTCACCCAGTCCCAGCCTCCCGTTTCTTGGATACATAATCTCGGATCGGTTCTGCGATGCACCCCACCAAACTCTCTGGCCGTCCTACATGGCCCCGACCTGTTGGCCTGCGGCATACAACGTTTCCATGTTTTCGCAAATTATTACCGTCAATTCATACCGCACGTGTTTTCTACGTTGGTAGCACCTATGTGTGCCCTCGACAAAGAAACATGCCAACCCGAACTGTGTCCAGCCACCGTTCGCCGAAGAAGCTTTCCAGCTAAGGCAGCATTCGCCTCCGCACCGGTGTTAACCCCGGCAGATACGAGAACACCCTTCTTCTGGAAGTGGACGCCTCTTCCGTAGGAAGCCGGAGCACTGGCTCACCCCAAAGGGGCCCACGGGCAAGACCTCGGACCTGGCGGTCTTTTCCAGGACACTTCTCACCAGCTTAGAAGAACTATACCATTGGGGATCGTGGAACTTTTAGCCTTTAAGCTTGCCCTAGAAAATGGCGCACCTTCCTGGAGGGTGCCCGCTTCCCCGGAAATATCTTTATCTTCACAGACCACAAAAAACCTCCTCTAATACTCCAGAAGCACAATGTCTGAATCTCGTCAAGCGAGATGTCCCATGTACTTTGCCCGTTCAACTACATCATCCACTTCCGACCGTCAGAAAAAAAACCTCAAGAGCCGATGCCTTCCCGTGCTTCCGATGTAGTGGAGGAAGATGCGGCCCCTCACCACATATTGTACCCCCGGAACTCTGAATGTCAGTGGCACCCGCAAACCTCCAAGGGGAACCTCCAGGGAAGACTGTATGTGCGCCCCGGCGCCCGGTTGCGGGTCCTAAATGGGGTCACTGATCCCGCAAAGCCTGGCAACCCTGGGGTTCGAAGGTCTTGTTCGTTGATTTCCCGGTTCTACTACTGTTGGCCTGGTCTCGATAAACGATGTAAAGGAGTTTGTGGGGGCCTGCACCACCTGTGGGCCCGCAATAAGTCACCTCGCCCAAAGACCTGCGGGACTACTCCAACCTCCTGCCCGGTGCCTAGCTGTCCTTGGAGCCATATTGTGCCATGACTTTCATAACTTACTTACAGCCCTCTGTGGGGGTTTAAAAATAACGTCATTTGGAGGTAAGTCTCTGACGTTTTCCAAGATGGGCTCATTTTTGTTCCCTGTCGGGCCTTTCCTTCCTGCGCCTCGCACGCCAATATCTTTTGAACACATTTTCGTCCTGCATGGGCTCCCCCTTACACATAGAACATAGTCTCCGGACCGGGATCCAGTTCGTCTCGAGATTTTGGTCGAGGCCATCTGCTCGCTACTGCAAGAGGAACTGGACTTCTCCGTCTGCGTACACCCACCAATCCAATGGCAAGTGGAGAGGGTGAATCAGGTCCTAGTAACTTATCTCCGCCTTTCACCTTCTGCAAAACAGATGATTGTCCAGTCCTACACCTGGGCGGAATTTTCTTAAAACTTCACTGGACTCTGATTCCGCTGGGGCATCCCCCTTCTCCATTGTCCCCTTTGGACGGCATCCCCGCCCACCCCTTCCTCTGCCCTCTGCCTCCTCCGATGTTCCTGCTTGTGGTACAGTCTGGTCCTGACCTATCCGACTGTCCCTGGAGGGAGACGCGCCAGCCCTGCCTTCAGGCCTCGGCCCGTATGAAGACCCCAATCGGACAAAAAAAGAAGAGCCCCCTCCGTCTCCTTTGTCCCGGGGATAAGGTGTGTGGGTCTGACTGCCAAGTATAATCCGTTTTAAAGACCCCATCCTACAAGCTGGGTCCCACTCCGTTTTTAGGTCCCCTTTGAAGTCCTGAGGCGCATTAATCCTGTGGCCAACAAGCTCCGGCTTACCCTCCGACCATGCTCATAGCCAAACTCCTTCCATGTCTCCTACTGAAGCAGGTCACCCTAACCCTCTCTCGGTCCGTGGGATCCCCCGTCTCCATAGCTGATACCACCAATATTTTGCCGTCATAGAGATTTTGGCCACTAAGACGGTTCCGGGAAGACATTTTTTTTGTGGACTGGATGGGTTTGGCCTATGAAAGGTCAGTGGGATCCGGAAGAGAACAACCCAGATAGGGGCCTCTGGTCTAATTTAATGCTGGCCATAAAGAGGGTAGGCCTAAGGGGGGTGGGTACTGTTACGAGTGTCCCTGCGACCCTCGGTTCGGGTCGCAGGCACACCCGCAACGCCGCAAGCACCTCCTGCTGCGGCCGGTGTGCCTGCTGCCCATACGGGCCGCGGACATCCCGCGTGTCACGGGTACACTTACCCGTCCACGCCTCCTGGACCCGTCCTTGGCGCGCGCATCCCTGGCGCCGACCGGTTTGCGCGCGCGAGCCCCTAGTGCGCCGCGCGCCGCCACGCCGTGAAATTTAAAGTGGACAGTGCGCCGGTGAATTGTTTTCACCGGCACGGATCCCTATTTTAGCCCGCCTCTTCCCTCTGCACTTGCCGAATCGATAGTGCCCTTGTGCCTTGGAAGGAAGGGGGGGGGCGTTCCTAAGTGCTTGTTCCGTTACTGTTGACCGTACCTTCTGCTCCGCCTTGACCACTACCCTTTGCCTGCCTGTCCTGTGACCTCTGCCTGTCCCCCGACTACGAGCCAGCTTCACTATTTTGTACCACGCAACACCTCGTCTGCGCAACCCGGCAAGCAAGTCACCGTCATGGGTGGCGACCTGGTAGCAATCCCGCCGCAGCAAGTCCATCTCGCTTGCGGCGGGCCTCTGGTGAAAACCGGACCTACTTAGACTCCGTTCCCCTGGCGTGGCTTACATCATCTGCCTTGTGGTGTCCAGTGATCCACTACCACATCGTAACAGATAGCAGGGATTGACGTCAATACAACAGGTCGGCACATCAGAACTCAGTAACTGAGATCTTGACTTGATTATCGGATCTCACAAACAAATAAGAACTTCTTTATTTAACGTTAACGTCAACACCGAAGCTTCATTAGACTTAAATAAATATCTCCAACTCTTATGTCCTAGAAATAGCAGACCTTTTTAATACAGAGCTGATATGCTACTCACCCACAGCCTGGCCAGAATGAGACAGGATGCATGACTGAAAGCAGCTTTTGGCCTTTGAAACAGGATGGTGAGACAACCTCTTTAGGTTCTGTTCACAAATCATATTTTTGCACACGAAAAAATCTGACCTAAAAGACATTGTTTAAAATGTAGACAGGGATTTCACCACATTTTTTCAACTGGGTTAGCCTTATTTCAGTGGCGCTTATCAGTGTCTTAGCTGGCCAAGACTAAATTTGGTCAGATCACATATCAAACTAGAGACATACGACTTTTTTTTGTTTGTTGGTTTATAATCCATGACAGAGAAGTCTGTATCACATATTTCACATTCAAGTGAATGGGATACGGTCTTCATACAGATTTTGACCCCGATTCTGGGTCAATATTCAGCCTGTGAACATATTCTTACTCAGTTGTGATGTAGGACATAGAGTACAGACAGTCCCTGACTTACAACTTTCTGACTTACATCTATCTCCTAGCTACAAATGGAGGCTTTTGGAGTGTGATCCAAAGTGCTGATGACACACACTGAGTAAGGGTATGTTCACATGCAGTATTTTGGCACACATTTTTGTGCATATTTCTTGCCAAAAAATGGCCAAAACAATGTTCAAGTAAACTTTTCATAGACTATAATGTAAAATGCATACGGTGATTTAGATGACACGTATTTTACTCTCGCATTTTTTTGCGTGCCTGAAAAGAATTGACATGTCAGTTCTTTCAGGCACATATACATTGTCAAATAATTAAGTACAGGAGACAGATACAATACCTACTTTGGGTCATTGCGCAATGCAATCATGTTGAAATCACGCGCTTGCAAGTGCGTAATCTCAATAGCCCAATAAACACCTGTTGTGATATGTACACACATAATACACTTTGTGAACTCCCCCTAACACTCCATAATAATGTCAGAACATTCCAAACCTTACTAGGTGCACTGCGTCTACCAGCTGCTACAGCAGCTATTTTTTTTATCTTCCTTCTGTCCACTTACCTTGTGCTGGGAACAGGGCCGTACTGGGAATAAAAATCAGCCCTGGCACTAAGCCCCCACCAGCCCACATACAATATCCACTTACAAAATGTCCCTTGTTCTCGCACCTCGCCACTTTCTAAAATAAACTACACTATAAAGCTGCTTTCACACGGAGCATTTTTGGTGCATTTTTTATGTGTTTTGGTGCGTTTTTGTGCAGAAAGGCAGAGTAGTTAATGCTGTACATTTCTGCACAAAAAACGCATCAAAAAATGCACCAAAACCGCTTCGTGTGAAAGCACCGTAAACACAAGCAAGAAAGAGAAAGTGGTGCAGAGAAACCCCTCATCACAGAGTCAGGTGTGCACTTGCTTTACAATCAGGGACAGGCCCACACTGACACTACATAAGCACCAGCATAACCTACAACCCCACCAATCACATCACCAGTAGTCAGGTCACCATCACATGAATACAGCACTGATTCAACACAGAAGTAAAATGACCCCTGACAGCAGGGACTCACAGGAGATGTCATCTCTGATGGGAGTTGTTGTCTTCTTCTTTTCTTCTCCATCTGACCCAAACCTCCATGATGTTTTCCCTGATGAGTTGTTCCCTTCCATTTTTTCTCTGTCCGGTATGGAATGCAATGTCCTCTTCTCCCGGTCACTAATCGTCCCTGTAGAATTTACCACAAATACATCTTAGACTCCTCTCTTTTCCAGCACTTTCCTATCAATTCCCAAATTTGTACAAGCTCCCCATCCATAGAGCCCCAAATAGTAATAGTGCCCCCTTTACTGCCCAAACAGTAAAAAGTGTATGTTAGACCCTAAAAATTAGAAATTAAAAAATGTCAGATAAGTGGCATGTAAATAGGTAGACCCCCATTAGGTAGGTAAAACAGGTCCTTCAGCCATTAATTTGGTAGCTAGGATAGCCCCCAGTAACTAGCCAGGTAGCTCGGGTCGCCCCCAGTAACTAGCCAGGTAGCTGGGGCTGCCCCCAGTAACTAGCCAGGTAGCTAGGACTGCCCCCAGTAACTAGCCAGGTAGCTGGGGCTGCCCCCAGTAACTAGCCAGGTAGCTGGGACTGACCCCAGTAACTAGCCAGGTAGCTGGGGCTGCCCCCAGTAACTAGTCAGGTAAAACAAATATAAACGGGGTGTTGTCCCTTCGCTGCACTATACAAAACTTATTAATATTTTGGATAGTAAAGGGAAGTTACAAATAATAAATGTATCTGTTTTGACTTACATACAAATTCAAATTAAGAACAAACCTACAGTCCCTATACAATTCATAATCTGGGGACTGCCTACATACCCTTTATTATTATTCAGCTTAAATTCATATTTGAATTATTAGGTAGAAAATATTGAACAGCATTTATTCTGTAGTTTCCCACAAGAGAATCTCCTCTTATTTTCCATTGTTTCTGAATATTGAAGATTAACAATATTGTCAAGACTTTTTGCTCCCACGGAGGGCTGAAGATAGGTTCATTAGCAGATAGCTGATTATAAATGGAGGGGCTGTTAACAGAAATATGTTGTAGATAAGCCCTTGTAAATATACCCACACATTTGAGGTCTTAATTGAAAGAGGATTATCAATGTGCTTTTCTGCACCGTATTTTACTGATAGTACATTAGAGTAATTAGGTGTTATTGGAACACCAAGATAAGACTTGTGTTGCTACAAATGGAGAGCGCTGATTGTAATGGATTTTAAATTAGAACATGTATCATTACAGTACAATTTTATCAATTGCATTGAAATGGCTTATTATACATGTTGGAATAACTTATAGCCCAGCTTTGCTTTTACGTTGCATACCTTTACAGATGTCACCATTTTAGCAAATAGTTTCTACTGTGAAGAGATGGTCTGTGATTAGTTCTTCACCTAATTTAGAAAGTTGAAACAATTAGAGATAAAAATGTTCTACGAAATCTCTGTAATATGCCAATTATAGGAGGGCTTATTAAATGGATACTTTTCAATGGGGTTATAACAGAGGTTTTTTTTTTTTTTTTTTAAAGCCCTATTGCATATTAATATAGCACTTAGTGGACAAGAAAAGGCAACATAAATGAGTCCTAGCTGTGTCAAGAGGCTTTACTGAGGTCTCACTTCTTCCATCTTCCCTTGGGTACACACAACAATGATTAGGTGCGCTGCAATATGAAAAGATACAATATACTTAAACTCTTCCTTAGAGTTCCAATCACAGTGACTATATTCCAAGTGTTTGTAGTATTGACTGTGCACTACAGATTTATACTCTTGAAGGAACATGACAGTTGCAATAAATACCTGGGTCAGGCCAAAAGCTAACTAATTCTAGCAATGGGTGTGAGGACCACATGAGCTGCCGGTTATAACTACAACATTACTAACATCTAACTAGTAACTAGCAACTCCCAACTAAACTTCTATAAACTCTGGCTTCCCCCCACCCCATGCTTCCGGAAATCCTTGCTCACTTTGGCACGGGTTTATGTCATGTGGTACATTCTTCTAAATCATCGGTATGATGACATAACAGAAATATTATCAAACCATATATTACAGCATAAATCACCTTATTATTTTGACAGGAAGACTGAGGACTTCATAATAGATCTTCATTTCATAGTAAACCACAGTTACATTTAGGCTCAACACTAAGTACAGTTGTCTACATTATTTTGCAGTTTACCCTTAGTTTTCCTGATGTCAAATTGAGTTAAAGGATGACATGCACCATTTTATTGGTGAACTTTGCAACCTTTCTCACGGCTTACCAAATTACTCAAAGAGAGGAAAGAGAAGTGAAAGAATAAAGTGGCCAAGGTCTCTCAAGAAGATGAAGGAAAAAATAGTTTAGAATGGGATGAAATGTCCGGAGGGGTACACCTCACATAGAAGGACTATTGACCTCTAATTGGTCTAAAGTATAAATTCTTGTCTATGATTTTATTAACCAAACATAAGAATGGGTCCTAAGAGGGCACTCCTATAGGTTCTTATTTTCCTGCTTTGAAGGATGATTCAAAGCACTTTATCTAATGGAGATAAGTGCAAATACCATGAATCCTAGATGTTCAATAAAGAATGAAACACTGTGATGCCAAAACATTATGCTATTAATGAAGTTGTAAAGGGTTTAATATCCTAATTCCCTCTTTTACATATCAAAAATGTACAATACGGTACATACAATAATGTGTTGTATTTCCATTTTTGTTGTGCATCTGTTAGTTTTTTAGGGATGACAGTCCTCTGTGGATGTTGCTAGTATACCATGCCTGGGTCATTGGACAAGGGGATATCTTATCTGCCTGACAGCTTGCAGGAGAAGGTGCCAGAATTATTGTGAGTCCAGGTAGTGTTCGATGCTAACATGGTAGTTTGCATTGTTGCACTGAATGCTGTGCCATAATGCTGGTAGGACAGATTGAAGTCCTTAAAAGTCAGATAGAGAAAGCATGTGGTGTTCGTGAGTAGAGTAGACCTGGATTCATCCACCAAGAAGCTTGACTGAAGGCTAAAAGTGGAGGGAAGTGGCTGAAAGCCTCGGAAAAGCTGTTCAGCAGGGTCTAAAGTAGCCATGGTGTGACTACCAGTATAAGATTGGAATAGAAATATGGGGAACCATAGTACCATAGTTGCCAACTCTATTAAATTTGCTGTGAAACTCCCAGAAAAAGAAGAGGCATTCTGGGCTCCCAGAAGAGTTAAGAAGTCTCTTGGATGGTAGGGGCTCCACACTGCATTGGAAGCTGCCTGCAGTGTACAGCCATCAACCAGAATTAGTTACCGGGAATGAAGTTAGCTCCGAATTCAGCCATCTAACCTTCTGGATGCTGATGTCAGTAGCATCCTTTTCATAATCATCAGTACTCAACAAATGTGATCATGGGATCCTGATGGTTGCATATGACAGCCAGTGACCAAATATATGTCTCTGGTTCTGTCTTACATGAAGACTATTAGGATCTGCCTGAAACAGGGTCTTAGAGGCAGCCTGTAACAGGTTCAATACATAGCAAAATGATAATGTATTACTGTTTATTAAAGTTGATCAAGGAGTCACAGAGTATAGTACCATAGTCAGACTGAAAATAAAAAAAAAATCACAGTTCCAAAAATATGTTAATATAATAAAAATAAATTTTTACCCAATAAGAATGTTTTCCCTATTTTTATAAATAAATAAAAACATACATAATAGATTTATTTAATCCGTTTTTGCCAATTCTCCTGGGATGTCCAGGAGACTCTTGAAAAAGGGGAGATTCCTGTGGAAGCTGTGGAGTCTCCCGTAGATGGCAGTCGATCACATAATCCAATCCTCTTTCATACAGAGCTGTTACACAGTTGTGAAAAGGGTGTGTGTCTTTTTCAAAAGGGGTGTCTCATATGAAACAGGGGGTGCAGACTATACAAAATCTCCCTAAAGGTCGTTTTCAAAAGTTGGTAAATATTTATATCACCAGAAAGTGGCTGCAATGTAAGCTGAGAGAGAGAGTATTAATTTTGATCCATTGGTAAGTTAGTAGGGCTGAGAAGTTGTAATTATTATATGGCTTTAAATGAATTTTATCTAATTCTCTTATTTACTGTGTATGTACTGAGTAGCAGAGAATATAGTCATGCCACTCAGGAGCGGTTGGAACAGTCTATGTGAGTGATTGTACCCAACAGATCACTAAAAGCCCATTTACGTGCTGTAAGTTATTGTTCCTTATAGATCTGAAAGGCTCATTTCTTTCATTATGATCCTTATTAGCATTGTAAGAACTGTGGGTGATGCAGCAGTAGCGACTGTAAATGCCGCAGCATTTACATTTACTCATCATGCTTTTTGTGGTGCCATAATCAATAAATGTTAACAATAAACCATTCACACAGGCCAATCATCATTATGATCATTCAGAAATAAGCAAATGAGGATGATCATTATCCAGTGTAAATGGGGCCCAGTGCCTGACTATTCCTGCTACCTGCGCACTATAAAGGCAATATAATTTGCTGAAGGAAAACATGTAAATAATGTATTTTATAATCATTTTAAATATTTACAAGACTGTTAGATGCAGGAATTTTACTTAGAATCAGTTGTAGGAGGGGGCACGATTTCAAGGACGGTTCAATGAGAATTTGCAAATCTCACAATACCTATAGGGCAGCATTCCAGCACTCTCTAATCAAAGCTGGGATTAAATCTAGCTTGCTCTTCTACCAACAATTCAAAATCCATTGCTATTACCTCCACTGCTGAGATGGTTTGATGCTGTCATTGATGTTAAATATGAAATAAATTATATGTTTGGAGTTATTATGGTAAATGAATAGCTTCACACAATCGACTGCAATGATGATTAAAATACCAATGTCTTGAAGCAGACAGAATATTATCAATGGAAGAAAGCTCTCATCTGTGCTATAACCCTTGTGCTTTTCAACAACCATTTCTATTCATTGCAAACAATCCCCCTCACCACAAACATTCTGATAGAGATACATCAGAAATCCATGACACATGAGGTGCATCGGGGGTCACTTAATCTTCCCACTCACTTTTCAGTGCACTGCAGCCCCCTCAAGCATTGTCTGGTAATGAATTTAATGTAACTGTTTGGTATTCATCAGACTCATTCTGTAAGTAGATTACTACGTGCTTTAAACTACCATTTTTAAAGCCTCTCAATCATGACCAAGACAATACAGATTAGAAGCCAGAGGTTATTTTACTGAACATACAATGGATTTTGTGCAGGGAATGAAATGAATTTTGCACCTAATATTTGTAATGCACACTATGTCATCCTATACATAACTGTAGTATTACATGAATATTTAGTATACTTATGTTGTGATATTTCTTATAGAAGTACATCTGTGGATTCAATTGAAGATGTGTCAAAGAAACAAACAGAACATGAATGTAATAATATGTGGTTTACAGAAATATGTATACAGACAAAGCATTGTGGTACAGTGGTTAGCAGTGTTGCCATACTGTCAGTGGTTCTTGGTACTGATAAATACAATAAGGGACATTATCTGTATAGAGTCTTTCCATGTTTGTATGAGTTTCCTTTAGGTTCTCCAGTTTTCTCCTACACTCAAAAAAACATACTGATTCCCATCCACATCAAATTTTAGCCCATGTTGGTGGTACCCATTAATATGCCTTCAGAAAGTTATAAGGGACACATCCACGGGACAAGGGGAGAGATAGGAGTGTAGGGAAAATGTGGTCCCCCTTGGTAATTTGCTCTTTTTCCCTTTTCGTTTGTGTTTAGTTTTAACGGGGGAAAATAGAGAAATGTAGTTTTTAAAAACATACATTTGCTCTTTTAGATTGCCCTTAGTTCTATGTTGAGCTAAGGTTAGATAGAAAAAAAACACAAAAAAAATTTGGGACCTATTTTATCAAAAACATACTAGGCTTACTTAGCAGGCCCCACGGGCCCCCTATGTAGGGGGAAAAGTAAGAGGTGAGCTAATTCTGGCAGTAGCTCACACACCCTACCCCCAGGGGACAATTCGAGAAAAAAAAAATGCACTTTAAAACTTGTATTTTTACACCGCATGCAAAAAAGTTTTTGGATCGGAAAGGGGGAAAGGAGGAAGGGAACGGTTTAAAATGGGTCAGTGCCCGGGGGATTAAAATCACAGTGTGGGGCCCCCTTTAAAATTTAATGAGTGGGGGTGTAAAAGCGATGAGGAGCAAGCAGAGGTGAGCAGGGATGGGAGGGGAAAGGGGGAGTGCGCCTTTACCCAATGGGGTCGTAGTGTAAATGCATGACAGCAGAGACAACGGGGGGATGGAAGCGCCCACGACCTGAGGTGAGGGTCGCGGGGGCACCCATAACACTTTGGTTGGAATTCCAGCTAGGAATAATTTTTTTGTCGTTGTTTAAGAAACCTAAAAATCAAAATTTCGATTCAGGTCTAAATAAAAGAAAAAACACCCCCAGAATTGTTGGTGTATTAGAGAAAAAAAACCCCCATTACCCTGCAGTACTCTATAAATGTTACTAATTTAAATTTTGTCATTTTAAAATTTCCCAAGAAAAAGCGCAATTTTTTTGGTTCAGTATTTCCCCTGGTGGGAAAGGGGAAAAGGGGTCCGCCCAAAGGCATGGTTTTCTGTTCCGATTTTCAGACAATTTGCGGAGTTGGAAACCATCTGAAAACTGACAAGAAACCATCCCAATAGACTATAAAAGAAAATTCGTTCAGTAGTCTACATTGAATGGTTTTTCACCTGGACAGCTTTTGGCATTAGTTTCAAAAAATTTGGAGAGACAGTCTTCCGTCCGGTTTTGGACATAAGGTGTCTAAATTCAATGGTCAGGGGGGGAATGAGGGGGAATCCAAAAAACCCAGAAAAAACCCCAAAACCTGAAAAGATGATAAAATCCCGCCCCGGATTCTAAACATTTTATGCTGATGGGAGTTGCCAGAAAAAGTCTTTATCTCTAACAAGATTACACTTGTTTTCACTCCTGGAATGTCTGTAGCTCTTTTTCCTATAGATTAAATATCCAGCAGTCATGTCATTGTTACAGGCTAATATGTTAATGACTGCTATAGAACCCCCAACAGACTGAGCAAGCAGTGTGAGATCGCCGAATTTCTCGGCAAAAAATAACGTCTTTCCAAATTACTTCGGGTGAATACGTTAAAAAAAAAGTATTTTTCCCGTGCCAAAAGCCCGCAGGGTCTGTAGAAAGTTGTCCCCTGCTTTGTATGAGAGGGAGCTTGGTTTGGTCTTCATACAAGTTTTGTTTTTGTATGAAATGCCAGATGCCCCGCTCTTAGAATGCTTACTCTAAAAATTTGGGGCCTTAAGAGGGCAAAACTGACAAAAAAAATGAAGCGGGGTGTTGCCTGAAAAGTCATGCCAGAGAAAATGGAAAAAAAAAGCTGAGAGTAGGTGGAACATTAGTGAGAGTGTGGGTTGATGGCAGTAGCCCAGAAACATGGGTCGACAGTGGACTAGACATTCTAGAGGTGGCAAAAAAAAGGAAAAGGCCACAGAGTGGACAAAAGAAACCCGTGTGGAGGGCACGGGAGCAGCGCATTAGGTCAGACAGTGCACAATGAAAAGGGGGTGGAGGTCACGGCAGCAGCCCGAGCAGCATGGGTCAGGGGTGGCAAATGACATTTGGGGGGGCAAAAAACAGGAGTAGGCCACAGATGGGAAATGAACGTGGGAGGTCCGGCGCAGCCCAGCAGCAGATGAGGTCGCAGTGGCACAATGAAGGTGTGGAGGTCCGGGAGCAGCCAACGACGATGAGGTCAGGGTGGCCAATGACATTTTGGAGGTGGCAAAAAAAAGGAGTAGGCCACAGGTGGGACAATACGGTGTGGAGGTCACGGCAGCAGCCCCGAGGCATGAGGTCAGGCAGTGGACAATGAAATTTTGGAGTGGAAAAAAAAAGGGGTAGGCCCCAGAGTGGGGCAATGAACAGTGTGGGGTCACGGCGAGCCACAACAAACATGAGGTCAGGCAGTGGCACAAGACTTTTTGGGGGGGCAAAAAACAGGGTAGGGAAAGAGTGGGCAAAGAAAGTTTGGGGGTCCGGGGCACCACGCAGCAGTATGAGGTCAGACATGGCGCAATGACAAAGTGTGGAGGTAGGGAGCCACGCGCAGCATGGGTCAGGGTGGCACAATGACTTCTGGAGGGGGCAAAAACGGTGTAGGCCCAGAGTGGGACAATGAACGTGTGGAGGTCACGGCGCAGCCACAGCGCAGCATGAGGTCAAACGTGGGACGTGACAGGTGTGGAGGGACGGCAGCAGCCCCGCGCACTGAGGAGGCAGTGGCACAATGAATTTGGGGTGGCAAAAAGGGTAGGCCCCAGAGTGGGACAAAGAACAGTGTGGGGTCAGGCAGAGCCCCGCGCGCAGGGTCAGACAGTGGACAAACACTTCTGGAGGTGGCAAAAAACAGGGGTAGGAACAGAGTGAGGATAATGACCACAGTGTGGAGCTCACGGCAGCAGCACAGCAGAGATGAGGTAGGCAGTGGACAATGACATTCTGGGAGGTGGCAAAAACAGGAGTAGGCAAGGGGGGACAATGACAACTGTGGAGGTTCACGGCAGCAGGCCACAGCAGCAGCATGAGGTCAAACAGTGGACAGTGAAGAGTGTGGAGGTCACGGCAGCAGGCCACAGCAGCAGATGGGTCAGGCTGTGGCCAATGACATTTCTGGAGGTGGCAAAAACAGGAGTAGGACAGAGTGGGACAATGACACAGTGTGAAGGTCACAGGCCTAGCAGCACAAGCAAGCAGCATGAGGTCAGCAGTGCACAATCACATTCTGGAGGTGGCACAAAACTGGAGTAGGCACAGAGTGGCCAATGAAGAGAGTGGAGGTGGCGGCGGAGAGCATGAGGTAGCAGTGGCAAATGACATTCTGCAGGTGGCAAAAAAGGAATAGGACAGAGTTGGACAAAGGAGAGAGTGGAGGTGCGGACGGCAGAAGAAACGCATGAGTTGAGAGTGCACAATGACACAGTGGGTCGGTCATGGCAGCTGTCACAGCCAGCAGATCGAGGTACAGGCAGTGGGCACAATGACAGGGAGTGTGGAGGTGGGTGGCAATACAGTCTGGTAAAGATGGTTGGGGCCAGATGGAGAAACTGTCAGCTGATGTGTGGTCAGGCGGCGGTGGTGGATCAGAATAGTGGCTAAGGCGGTATGTTTGAAAACGGACTCATTTCTCACAGGTTTGGGTGGAGGGCGTCATGGTGATGTAGTCTGTCGCCTAAGCATTGGTGTGTGACCTTCTGGCCGATCCAAGCTGATTATTGGACAATGGTCAGTGTTCACATTTCCGTGGACAAGGGTTTCTCCTTGGGGTAACGATGGCCCCCGGCACTGAACACCGCTTGAGTGCCACACTACTGGAGGGCAGGACAACTTCTCCACTGCAAACTTCGGGCAAGTTGTAGCACAAGCCAGTTGGTGCTTGTCAGCAGATCTTCTAATGGAGGTGGCAGGAGTGCTTTCACAAGTAGGCACATTCTGTGGCGACTGCACTCCTCCCTCACTAGGCGGGTGAAGGAAGTGCTATCTGTGACTCCAGGAACTTTAGGTTGTGCTGATGGGGAGCTGGTACTGCTTGACCCCCCACCTCTCCCGGCAGCCGCGGGAAGTAAAACGTGAGCGTGAAGAAAACCCGGTAGAATGTAGAGGAGGGACGATGCGCACATGTGCAGCGGCCATGACTGGAGGTTTCCTATAGTATTGAGTTTGTCCACCTTAATAGATGGGAAAAGGCTCCATTTTGGACGTAGCCGAGGGTCAATAGGGTGGAGGCCAGAAGTCATCCCTCTGCGGATGCTGACTTTCGGCTGCCACTAGCCAGGCATATCAGCATGCTGCGGGCCATTGCAAACGTGACTCGAGGGCTCACTGCCTCCATCTCCATGTTTACTGCCACGGTGGTTGCGGGTTATCTGCCTCGTCTTCCTCATCTCATCTACTCCTCAAGCTGCTCTGTTATCCTCTCTTGTCACGTGGGTAGACAATCCACTCATTTTCAGGACAATTGTTGCTACTGTCCTTCTCTCCTCTCCTCATTTCGTCCCACCAGACTTGTGGCGCGAGGATTAGTGCACGTCTCAGTCCTGCCCAGGACAGATTTTTCCGCATCTGTTTCAGACATGAAGGCAGTGATGAACCGTTATTCATCGTGTCTGGCGGACTGAAGATAAGTGGGCCTCCTGAATGGCCTCCAATAAATGGCAGATGTAGCATGGCGCGCATGGTGACAACAAAGTTACACAGGGGCGTAATGTTGCTGGATCATAAAAAATAGTTAATGCCTTTCTTGTTTACAGTCGGTCCAACTGTGCAGGCTGGAATTCAACGGGTGGGAACATAGATATCAGAGTGTGTGGGGGGAGGGCGTTCTGTCGTGCAAACCTGGAGATGTTCTGGCTTTCTAGGAATGATGAAGTGCATGCACAGTTTCAGGCCATTTTCAGAATCTTCTGAAGATCGGTGAAGACTTCAGGAACCTTTTCACAACCAGATTTGACACGTGGCGTCATGCAGGGCGCATTGACCATCTCCACGGTGCAGCGCGGACACCATGTTCTCCATTCGGTCCGTCCATGGTTCGATTTGAGTTGGCACGGAGAATGCACACAATCGATTTTTGCTGCATGACGCGGCGCAAGTTCCTCCCTCGTGTTGTGACTTGTTCGCCGAGGCAAGGCAGGTGTGAACTGACAGTGAACGCTGTGCCTTACACATGTGGTATGATTGGAGCAGTATGTGGAGACTAAGATGGTGGTGAGGAGTGAGGAGGCCAGACATGTGGGCAAGAGCCGCAGGTTTGACCAGTGGAGAAAAAGCGGGTTTCTGTCAAGTTGTTGGTGTGCTGGGACGGAAGCACATTTACCAGGTGGGCCGTTAAAGGATTGTACAGGCCCTGCCAGTGTTACAGCACCAGAAGTCTCGGTGCGTGCACCTTGGAACAAACCGATAATTCAATGACTCGCCCCTTCTGTTTACATATTTTGAAGTGCTGGTACTGCTTTTGGAAAGAATACGGCTTGGAACTCTCATTCGGCTGGCACAAGCAAATTAGGGGATATTGGCATTTCTTTCGCTGCAAGTAGTGTACTGCTTAAATTGTTATCCTCGCTATATAGTGGGCTGAGCAGACCAATAGTAGATCTCTGGCTGAGGACGGATGGGACGAGGCGGGTTGAGGATAGGTAGGGCCGCTGAACGGCTCCGGCCATGCAAACTAAGGGTTTGTGTTCTGACGTTTCCAGACTTTGGCTGGGTTGTCAGATGTATTGGAGGAAGTGGATGGACTAGTAACCAACTCAAGAACATTGGGTTGCTGAACAAACACACGGCCGTAGATGACAGCGGAAGTTGTGGCCCACGAGTGACCCTGCTGCCGAGTCTTGCTGTGCTGCGACCTGGCTGGAATGTTTGTGCCTCTGCCACTTGTAGGTGAAGAGCCTGCACCTCTCTGTTGACATACTGTTTGTTCTAAATTGTACAGACACTGTTTGATGATGGGATAACTGTATATGATAAATACACACCTGTATTTGAGCAAATGAACAGTAACAACTTGGTAACCTTTGGATATAAATTGCTTTCACAAATGGAGGATAATTGTGTATGTGGTTTTAAACTCTTTGTATGTTACTGAATAAAAAGAAAACGGCTTATTAACCTTCGGATATGAATTATGCCTACAGAAACTTCTTCTGTGGCCGGTGAAAAACAAAGTTTCTTTTAACTGAGTAATCTGCAGAACAATGCTTAATTAACTGGATGTAAATTGCACAAAAGAATTGAGCAGACAAAACTACTAGTTTGTAGCGTGTTAAATTGCGTGTTTTTCTACGCCACACAACAGAGTATAAACATTGTAATGTAACTTTGCTTGTGAATTAGGCTTTAGGAATGTATATATTTTGGCGGTGAAAATCAGGTTTCTGAGTACACAGTAAATAACAATGCTTAATAAACTGGATCTAAATTGCGCAAGAGCTGTGAGCACAAAATACTAGTTTGTAGCTGTGTTGCAATGCGGTGTTTTTTACGAAAACAAAGAGATAAAATTGGTATTAACTTATGTTTGTGCATTAGGCTACAGGAAAAATGTATATATTTTGCGGTGAAATGGGGTTTATTGGAGTCACAGCTGAATAACACGTTAATTAACCTGGATGTAATTGCGCAAAGAATTGAGCACCACAAATACTAGTTTATTAGGTTTACAATGCAGTGTTTTTACGCAACAGCAAGAGATAAAAATGTAATTAACCTTTGCTTGTGAATTAGGCTAAGGAAAAATGTAAATTTAAGGCGGTGAAATGACGGGTTCTAGGAGTCACACAGCTGAAAAAAACAACGCTTAATTAACCTGGATGTAAATTGCGCCAAGAACTTGAGCCACACAAAATAACTAGCTTTGTAGCGTGTTACATATGGTGTTTTTTACGCCACACAGGCAAGAGATAAATTTCGTAATTAACTTTGCTTGTGAATTAGGCTACAGGAAAAAATGTTATATTTGGCGGTGACTCGCTTGTTGAGAAAGGATCTGGGGCGTCTGTCGATCATAAATACAGAACGCATGGCAATGTCAATCAGTGCTTAAGGCAGTTAAGATATTGGGTGTATTAAAAGAGGCATGGTCTCGGGGACAAGGATGTCATTTACCGCTGTACAAAGCATTGGTGCGACTCCTTAGTATGTGTTCGTTCTGGGCCCCAGTTTATAGAGAGATGTAATAGAGTAGAGAGAGTAAAAGACGAGACAAACTTATAAGGGGAATGGAGCATTTAGTTATGAGGCTGAGGTTAGTAGAATTGATACTTAATTAGTTTGAGAAAGACGTGCTTCGGGGGGACATGATTAATTTATTATAAAATATATAAATGGTCCTACAAAAGTATGGGAAAAATTATTTAGGTGAAGCTCAAAAGACAAGGGGACTTTTGATAGAGAAAAAAGGATTTAATTAGCGAGAAGAGAGTTCTGTCACTGTAAGAAACTGTAATCTGTGGAATAGCTGCCTGAGGAGCTGGTCACAGCAGGTGAATGAAGAGATTTTCAGGAGAAGGTTAGATACTACTCTGGACTAAAGAATTTTAATGCGTATGTAGCTAGGTTAAATTTGGATCCTGGCTGTGGCGCCTCTGGGGTCAGATATAGGGTCTTTTACTGGAGCAGGTTGGTTTTGCTTGTGGTTTTGGGGATAACAGTGGAGGAGCTGGGCTTTAAGTCCTTGTTCTTCCTACAACATTTCCACCCTTGGTTGAACTCGATGGACATGTGTCTTTTTCAAAACTACTAACTATGTTAACTATGTAACTATTGTAAAATTACGGTTTCTAGGAGTCACCAAGCTTTAAAAAAACAAACGCTTAATAACTGGATGTAATTGCGCAAAGAATGAGCCAAAAATACTAGGTTCTGTAGGTGTAACAATGCGGTGTTTTTAAATGCACATCAAAAGAGATAAAATTGTAATTAAACTTTGCTTGTGAATTAGGTACAGGAAAAATGTATATTTTTGGCGGTGAAAATGGCGGTTTTTGGGAGTCACATCAGTGAAAAAACTCTTAATTAAACCTGGATGAAAATTGTGCAAGGATTGAGCCACACAAATATAGCTTTGTCACGTGTTAAATGCGGTGTTTTTTAGCCACCAACAAGAATATAAAATTGTAATTACCTTTTTGCTTGTGAATTAGGGTACAGGAAAAATGTATATACTTTTGGCGGTTGAAAAGGCGGTTTCTGGAGTTACACAGCTGAATAAAACGCTTATTACACCTGGATGTTAACTTGTGCAAAGAATTGAGCACAAACTATATAGCTTTGTAGCGTGTTACAATGGGTTTTTTTTACGCCATAACAAGAGATAAAATCTGTAATTAACTTTGCTTTAGAATTAGGTACAGGAAATTGTATAATATTTTGGAGGTGAACAATGATGGTTCTTGGATCACCACAACAAAGAAAACACCGCTAATTTAACCCTGGATGTAAATTGCGCAAAGAATTGAGCAGCAAAAATGGAAGTGGTATTTGTATTGTAAAAAGTTGTTTTTTAAGTGAATAAAAGGAATGGTAGATCTGAATATTCAATGAGTGTGAGCAGATAGGATTTGAATGTATACTGCAGTGCAGGAGGACGCACACTGATTTAGATCATACCTCAAAAAATTAGAAATAGAACGTTAAGAGGATGCAGTCTTGAGACAAGCTGAGACACACAAAAATGCTGTATAAAAAATCAGTTCTTCAGTAACATCAGCCGCGGCAGCACCTTCCTGTCAGTAAGTAGAGCGGTATGAGCTCTAGCGTCGCTCGCCTGGACTTATAAAGTGCGGTGAGTCCACAGAATCCGCGGTCTACTGATGTTCATCTTGCACATGTCATGCAGGGCTCTGGCTTCTTCCTCCCAGAGTTCTTTGCCCATGTACCGATTGTGCTCGCAGCATTTTATAATGAAAAGCAATTCGTTTCACCCAAAGTACCCAAACTTGCTTCGTTCAGACAAAGTTTTCTGAATTTAAAACGAATTCCATCGTTAGAAATAATTCGATTCTACTTGCGGCTTCTGTCTCTAGTGAAACGCATGATGAGAAAACTCTTTTAAGCCCTGTGTCCTGTCTTATCTTTGGCTTTATAGACTGGGCTAGTTTTAGATTCAAGAACATTTCAACAGCGAAATCAGCACATGGCCAGTCTAAAAGTCCTTTAATATATAAATAAATGTTTTCAAAATATTCTTGGCTATCGGTATGCCGTTTTTCTTGTGAACGATCTTCGTAAAAAGCAATATAATACAATTAAATTCTTATTTAAAGCTAAAAAAATAACATTGTAAAAAGTCTTGGTATATTAGGAAAAATTATATAATACATGATTGTGCAACTGCAAATTCTCCATTCTTATTATGATGTCTTTTCGATTATAGTGTTATTCATAAACATAGGAATTTAAGTAATTACCTCCATGGAATTTCTTAAAGATATGGCACATAACATGTTTCTTGAATGCAATCCCTGGTTCCCGACATTCTTAGTATTTACAGAAATTGAGCATGTTACTGCAGGGGAAACCAAGCAGAGGCAATGACCCTGCTCTGTGCAGATTTGCATAACTAATACCAGGATGATTTCTCCCCACATGCCTGAATGAGTGAAAACACTTTCAACAAATGCAAAGAAATGAAACTATCTTCAACAGAAGAGAATTTATTATGGACATCTTCTAGACGAAGCCGGCATGATCTTCAGATACAACGCACATTTAATCACTGTTACACAGACTTTTCACTTAGATTGAATGCTTTAAAATATAGGCATGGAAAGTGAACTCACTGTTTGTTTAACACAATCTCCATGTAAAACATGCTTTGTTAGGCCAGTTAACACGCAGGCTTTTATCTTTTTATACTACATATCTTCTAATTACTGGAAGTGAGCTCTTAACAATGTCATAAGTATAATGGTTTTTTGAGTTTTTTTTATTATTCATACATTTATAGAGTTTTCTACGTCTGGTAAATCTTCATGCACTATACCAGCTTCATGCACTACAAGCTGACAAAAGACATGCTGCATTTTGATAAAATTCCAAAAATCACACTTTTTATTTTTATTTCCATTTTGACTTTCAGCGACATCTGGCCAAGAGTGTGAGCAAGGCCCCTGTGCTACACAGCGCGCCGCAGAAAGTATGTTATTTAGTATTATGTTATTTACCTATTAATACTTTACACAACATGAACAATTGTATGTGGTGCAGTTCAAATGCGTAATAGCGGTGTAGCACAACAGCTTACAATCTGATTAATTATACCCACTATTCTCAAAACATAGATAAAAATCAGAGTTTAACAGGTGAACACATTGCGTTACTAAAAACATTGATGTCAAGCTTTCTTCAATATCCCAAATCAGGAACTGTTCCTGAATAGTCCCTTACGGCCTGAAACCGACTCTGGCCCTAACTAAGCTAACTAGATGCCTGGCAATAGTTTTCAGGTAAGCTAGTGTGCATGCTATCGACCCAGGGCTACCTTGGAGTTGCACACAGTCACAGCTCCGGGATGAGGGTCCCCTCTCTCATAGTCCGATATCCAAGATGGCGGTCACTCCTCTCTGCTTATAGATCCAGGCACAATGTCTGTTCCGTCTCATGTGCTTTCCTCGCCAACAGCATAAATGCAGCCAGCAGAACTCTCCTCACTCAACAGGAGCAGATCAATATTAGTGGATTCATGGAGGCAGGAGAACTAAGCAGAATCATGCTCGATGTGTGTCCTCTATGTCATCTCTCAGTTCCAACTGTAACTCTCTGAAATGGCTGCTGCTTCACAGTCTCTCAGCCACATGACACATTAATCGCATGTCTTATACTGGGAGATTTTAAGACTCAAAGGGAGAGGAAGGAATGGGAATATAAATTAATGCAAAAATTTAAAACTCTGCAAAATTGGTTAAATATTCATGCCAGCTTCATGTCAAGCTATGTGTGAACTGTGAGTGCAACAAATCTCCCCTGATTGCATATAGAGATAAGAGAAATAATTACTGATCAATCCCGTCACGCCTCACAAGTTTCCAGACTGTTTATCTCTTGACAGGTTGTAAATAACTGCTCTACCTATATTTCGCATTTTGTTACTTTAAAAATTCTAAGATCCTTTGAAGATCCATGTCTGTGTGTGTAATAAAAAGTCTGTGTATTTTCAGTTTGTTGTATAACATCAGTCTGAAGAAGAGAGCTAGTCCTCTCGAAAGCTCACTATCAAATATACTAAGTTAGCCTCTAAAAGGTATCGCCTGATTTCTTCACTATTCTACTACTTTGCACATAGGTTATACTTTTAAAACAGTGGCATCTTGTGGCCAAACAGCAGAAGGCAGCAGATCAGTTTGTAATCACTAATTACACATAAGATTGCACGGAATAAACACATGAGGCTGTTCCACCACCACATTTGTTAAGGAAATATGGTATGTACGTGTCCATAGGATTGAAGGGCTTTTGCACAGAGCCTAATATTCGCAACCAGCTTCAGGCTCCCAGTGTCTGTCCAGGCTGTGGGTGGTTCAACAGCAGTGATTGACATTTCAGCTGTGCTATTCCTATCTGAGCCTGCTAGAGGGACATTGGAAATTGAGTTTTATAAGCAAGGCACAAGGCTCCAGATCTCTAAAGTGTTAATGTTTATCAGTAATAAAGATAAACAGGCTCCTAAGCTGCTAATAAGACACAACAGGGAGTAATGTTACCATCCTGGCCAATGCTGCTAGAGGAGAGTGAGGTTGTCAGCATTCTAGGAAATCTTCTGTAAACAAGCAGGAGATAAGAAATGAAGCAAAATCAGAACAGGAATATATTTAGTAATACCTTCGCCTATATGTTTAAAGCTAATCAATGTGATAAGAATACTCCTTTAAATGACACAACAGAGGTCAAAGGTATGTCATTTTGGCCTTTGTTTGGCCAATATATGTTTAGATACCGTATGCGGCTCTGTATATTTTAGTTACAACTCTACATTTTAAGTTGGTGTTACTCACAGAATTTATTGGAAAAAAATGCAGTTTTTGTGGTATTTTTTAGCTATGGACACATCACATTTAGGGCATGTCCCCAGGCATGGGTTTTCGGCGGTTTTTCAGCCGGTTTGCGTTTTTTTAGACCGCATTAAAAAACGTCCGAAAATGAGCACAGTGGTACTCTACGAAAAACCCGTGCAGCAGTCCCCACTGCATGGGTTTTCCGTCTGGTGGTTTTTCCACCCGTGGTCTGGCCGCAAAACATTGTGCTAGCACAATCTTCCATCTGGTTTCCGGACGGAATCTGTTCAAGCCAGATTCCGCTCATCGCGGAGAAAAGCCGTCCCCACCACGGCCGTGGGGACGGCCGCAAAACAGGACAAATACCGGCCAGCAAATCGACGGATATTTGTCCTGTGCAGTGAAAACGCGCTCTTACAGTCTCTGTTTAACCCACATGCCAGGACATGTACATTGGAACACTGGTCATTTTGTAAGTTTTCCCACCTACAAAGAATGGAGAGGTCTGTAATTTTTATTGTAGGTATACTTCAACTGTGAGCGACAGAATAAAAAAAAAAAACACATTATATGATTTTTAAATAATTATATGCATTTTATTGCATGAAATAAGTTTTTGAGACAATAGAAAAACAGAACTTAATATTTGGTACAGAAACCTTTGTGTGCAATTACACAGGTCAGAAGTTTTCATTAGTTCTTCACCAAGTTCGCACACACTGCAGCAGGCATTTTGGACCACTCATCCTTATAGATCTTTTCCAGATCTTTCAGGTCTATCACTGGGCTACATTGAGTTTCAGCTCCATCCAAAGATTTTTGATTGGATTCAGGTCTGGAGACCACCCCAGGACCTTGAAATGGTTCTTATGGAGCTACTACTTAGTTGTCATACATGGTCTCATCCATCCTTCCTTTAATATGGTGAAATCATCCTGTCCCCTTTGCAGAAAAGCACCACAAAAGTATGATGTTTCCACTTGTATACTTCACAGTTGGAGCAATGTTTTTGAGGTTGTACTCATCCTTTGTCTTCGTTCACACAGGGTAAGTGGAGTTGATACCAAAAAGTTCTATTTTGGTCTCATCTGACCATATTACACTCCCCCATGCATCCTCTGGATTATCCAGATGGTCAGTATCGAACTCCAAATGGGCCAAGACATGTGCTGACTTGAGCAGGGGAATCTTGCATGCCATACAGGATTTTAATCCATGACAGTGTATTGTATTACTAATGGTGATCTTTGAGACTGTGGTCCCAGTTCTATTCAGGTCTTTTTTCAGGTCCTCCCATGTAGTTCTGGGCTGATTCCTGAGCTTTCTCAGAATCACACTAACCCCACGGGGTGAAATCTTTTATGGAGCCCCAGATCGAGAAAGATTGACGGTCACCTTGTGTTTCTTCCATTTTCTAATAATTGCGCCAATAGAGGTTGCCATCTCACCAAGCTGCTTGCCTATTGTCCTGTAGTCCATCACATCTTTGTGCAGGTCTACAATTTTGTCAGTGATGTCCTTAGACAGTTCTTTGGTCTTGGCCATGGTGGAGAGGTTGGAGAGTTATTGAGTGTGTGGACAGGTGTCTTTTATAAAGGTAAAAAAATGTAAACAGGTGCAATTAATATAGGTAACAAATACAGAGTAGGAAGGCTTCTTAAAGAAAAACGGGTCTGTGAAAGCCAGAATTCTTTCTGGTTGGTAGGTGATCAAATACTTATCTCATGCAATAAAATGCAAATTAATTATTTAGAAATCAAACAATGTGATTTTCTGGATTTTGTTTCAGATTCTGTCTCTCACAGTTGAAGTGTACCAATGATAAAAATTACAGATCTCTCAGTTCTTTGTTGAAAACTTGCAAAAGTCTATTAAATACTTATTTTCCCCACTGTATAAATTAATACTGTAACGGCCAGGACAGTGGAACCTCAGGACCTCCACAAGCGATGGTGTAGGCCACGGCAGGAAGCGGAATATAAGTAGGTCCCAGTTTTCACCAGAGCCCGCCACAGAGCAGGATGGACTTGCGGCGGGAGTCTACCAGGTCGCTACCCCTGATGTGACTTGCTTGCAGTGGCAGCCAAGGGTGAGCGTGGTACAAAATTGTAAGGCGTAGGCGTAGTCGGGGACAGGCGGCAAGGTCAGGGCAAGCGGCAAAGGTTCAGAGTCGAGAAATATAGGCGGAGGTCAGAATGCACGGCAAGACGGTAAACACACAGGAACGCTTTCTCTAAGGCTCAGAAGCAACAAAGATCCAACAGGTAAGTGATGTGGACCCATACATTATATAGGGTCAGCGCCTGGCAATTATCGAATCACCGGCAGACTGTCCCTTTAAATCCACATGAACGAGCGCACGCAAGCGCATTCCGGCCAGCAGGGGGAGGGCGCAGGACAGGAGCGTGGTCAGGAAAGCGGATGGGACGGGTGTGCCTGCAATCCTTAGCATGGTCAGTGGTGCCACCCATCCCCGCCGAACGCCCGGAGAGGGGGACACGGGTGCACCCACGACCCGCAGGGCGGGACGTGGCGCCACCCATTACAAATACATTTTACAATGGGACCCTGTGGATGATAGATACCGTTACTTGCCATCTGTCAGAGACATTTGTTTGACGTACATTTCCTGGCATGTGGGTTAAACAGAGACTGTAAATGTGATGTGTCCATAGTTAAAAAATGCCACAAAAGTGCCTTTTTTTCCAATAAGTGCTGTGAGTGACACCAACTTAAAGATGTACAGGTGTAACTAAAATATAAAGGTAAAACGAGATGGGCCCCCAGCACCTTATAACAGCACAGAGACATAGCAGTATACATAGCAATAAATAAAACTATTGATAATATTATTAAATATCAGAGAACCCTATAGTAATGCTGAAGAGCAGAATGCCATCAACTTGTTACTTCCTACAAAAAAGTTACTCTTTCCTTACATGTGTGTGGGCCCCATAGCAGCTGTTATGGCTGCTAAAGTTATAGTAACATCTTTGTAAGGGTTAGTTTTACTCACAGTTAAAAAAAACACTACTGCCATGTTTTGGACACATGCAGTATAAGCAGTAACGGTACTTACCTGGTGTGTGGCATTTTTTAGCAGTTTGACCCTCTGCAGGATCCATCTCTAATTTTCAACTATCCTTCAGCTACTGGTGGAGAAATTCTGCTCCCTCCCTCCCTCTTTAGCATCCCCTTAGAAGAAGCAGCAGCATAGTGGATATTGTAGAGCAGTATTGAACAGTGTAAGCAGTGAATCAAGCAGTAGGGTGAGATATAACACTAACTAGAGATGTCTGTGTCTTTATGCCTCTGTCTCTCTCCCGCCCTCCTCCTATGAAGGCAACACGTGACTTAAAGGGGTTGTTTCACTACAAAGATTTTTTTTTTAATGTTAAAGATCTTGCAAAAACAAGTCACTTTGTAATATGTGTCCACCTAATATGTGTTAACCGTATCCTACCTGTTCTGAGATATCCCCTCTTGTATAGGCTGCATCAGCTCCTCAGGTCGCTATAGCTGCAGACCTGTTTGATCTTTCCTGATAGGCTGTCAGCACTGGTTGCTATAGCTACAGACCTGGCTTCTACTGCTACTTCTACGCACCTGAATTCAAAATAAAACCAAGAAAACAGGACTGAGGTAAGATGAATCAATGTAGTGAGACAACCCCTTTAATGCCTCAGTCATCTGACAACCCCTCTCATAAACACAAGACAGATTTCAGCAGGTTTTTTAGAGTAAATGATTTGTTTTGGGGATGGAGGTGATTTGATAAATGGAGAAGGAGGTATTTTTTCCAATAAGATATATATTATATTACAAAGTTTCTTATATTCCCTTGTAATATAGATGATTTAAACAAAGGTTGTTGAGAAGTTTGTGATCATTTAAGGGTATGTTCACACAGTTCTAGTGCAGATTATTTAAACTGAACAAAAAAAATATATGTTGGAAATCTGCAGCAAATTCACAACAACAAATTAATTCTTGATTTGTTATTGTTTTTGACTTTCACATTGGAATCAATGTGGAAAATTCAGGAGAAATCTGCAGGGCATACACAACATAAATCGACATGTTGTAGATTTAAAATTTGTACCCATGGTCAATTTCTACATGGATTTTTCTGAGGATTTTCAGCACAGTGTGTGGATGAGATTTCTGAAAATCTCAACCTAATGGTTGCTATTGAAATATACTGTGGATTGTCTGCAGTTAATCTGCTACAGAAAGTCCACTGCACTGGAGAACATACTCTAAGAAGATTTCTCTTTTTAAATAGTATGTTTATACCTAATGACAAGAATATTCCAACTCACTTCAGCTTAAAGTGCCTTTTAAGTGGCTTTTGTAGCATTCAAGCATGCAGGCAGCAAGTTAATTGAGGGTTCACTTTTATCAGCTAATTGCAATTTTTTCATATGACCCTCTTTAACCTAAGACTTTAGAAATTAAAATATAGAAAGAAGCAAAGTCCTTGCAGTAAGAATGTGCACCATGTTGTTTCATTGCATCAAAATAAAATGTTTTGAGCCCACATGAATTTTTTTCTTTGACTTTAATTGAAATCCTTTTAAAAAGGCGAACTTAACAAAAACTTCACTTGAAGCAATATGAATAGAAACCTAGTTCGACATTCATAGTTGTAAAAGGAACTTTTCATCAACCCATTTTCCTCTGTTGAATTAAATCTTACAGCTGTGTGGGCAGTCAATAATAATGAATACACAATCTGGTTATATTGCAGACTTCAGACATACACTAAAAGCTACATTTGTTTAAACCCCTTAATGTACATGGCATACCAAGGCCATGAGTAAATGGTTATAAATGTAAACGGAGCAAAGATGGAACAGTAGAAATGTTTTGCTTACGTCAGATACATAGCTGCATGCATTGACTAAAATGTGTGTAAACTAGATCAGTCACTTTTAGACCTGCCTTTTCTAGTAAATAGAAATAGGGCTTGTTTTTCCAATGTCCATGATTTTTGTCTTTTCCAGTTAAACGTATCAGTTAATCCAAAAAAACATTTGGACCTTCTTTCTCCAAACTTTCCCCTCTCTATCCTGAGTGCAGGATCCATACTCTTTTCAGATGCTACACTGATGCCTCTAGCCTGTGTTAGTCACTGCACGGGTTGCTAATTTACTACAGAATACCATTTAAACTAATTACTCTCACCCATAATGCTCTCCACAACACTGCACCCCTCCCCCACATTTCCTTACTCATCTCTGTCTACTACCCTACCCAGACTCTGCAGTCTGCTAATTATTTTAGACATATTTCTAGTGTTGAGCGATTATTATCGACAAAGTTGAAATCGGCACGGTATTTACGTTGATCAGATTTTTTAGATCACGCGATAATTTAGGTTAGAATCTGTGGCATAATCTATTAATATCGCCCATTTTCGTGCGATTCCTGTCATTTTGGCGGCCAGCCAAATCAGCTTTACAGTATAGAGCAGGGTGAGCTGTGTGTGCGACGTATGACTGGGGATGTTGTATGGTTGCGATTGGCTGGAAAAATCACATGACCTGTTTAACATAAACTGCCCTTCCATGTTTCATGATCAGACTGTGTGGTTCATTCGTATCTCAAAGGAGTAGACGTCGCTCTGACTCTGTGCAAACAGCTCAGCGAAATTTTTTAAAAATTTCTATTTGTTCACAGAGACAAGCTCTACTTTTAAGCTGTGATCCTTAAACCTAAGATAGATCAGAGATTTGCAGATTTTAGGTAGTATAGGCATAGAATTTTTAAGGAGCATCTACCCGCTGTAAAGTCATGGGGGAGAGTCGGGGGGGGGGGATGCCGGGCGAACCAGACAAGCTCTTTAAAAATACTGGATATCCGGTGCACCCAACTAGTGTAGACATAGGCATTTGCAAATAGCTATATTATTAACAGTTATTTCTGTTGGATAGTACATGGATATTGGCAGAGCCTGAACTTATATAGGATAAAGTCTTGGTCCTAGTAACTTGCAGTGTCTAATTTGATAGTGCAAATCCACCTATGGTATTATCAGTATAGACATTTCAGATAGGTGTTCTTTTTCACTTTTGCCCAGTCCACAAGCTTTGTTGATAGAGCCACCTTGCGTAAATTTGAATCCAGCAAATATTGTAGTCACCGAGCAGGTAGATAGGAGGTGCCAAAAATACCTTAATTATCCGTATACATTTCAGGATACATGTTTTTTTCACTTTGCCCAGTCCAGCTTTGTTGATAGATGTACGTTGCAGTAAATTTGAATTCCAGCAATTTTGTAAGTCACCACAGGTTGTTAGGTCCAAAAATAAACCTTTTATTATCCGAATACCATTACAGATACGTGTTTTTTTTATCACTTTGGCGCAGCCACGTTGTTGATAGAGCCATCTTGCAGTTAAATTTGAATCCACAAATTTTGTAGTCACCACGGGTGAATTGATTAGGTGCCCAAAAATTAACCTTTTTATTAACCGTATGCAATCCAGATACATTTTTTTTTCACTTTTGCCCAGTCGCAGCTTTGTTGATAGAAGCCACCTTGAAGTTGAATTTGAATCCAGCAATTTTTTGATAGTCACCACAGGTTGATAGTGCCAATAAATAACCTTTTATTTATCCTTAATACATTTCAGCAATGTTATTTTTTTAAGCACTTTGGCGCAGGCCCACTTTGTTATTAGAGCGCACCTTGCAGTTAGATTGAATCACAGCCAATTTTTTAGTCACCACAGGTGTATTGATTAATAGGGCCAAAAATAACTTTTATTTAACCTATACATTTTCATATACGTGTTTTTTCACTTATTTGCCCAGTCCAGCTTTGTTTGATAGGAGGTAGCCTTGCCAGTTTTAAATTTGAATCCAGCAATTTTGTAGTCACCACAGTTGTATTTATATGTGCCAAAAATACCCTTTTTATTACCGTATACATTTTCAGATTACGTGATTTTTTTTCACTTTGGTTGGCGGCAGGCCAGCTTTGTTGAAGAGCCACCTGCCGTTAGATTTGAATCCAGCAATTTTGTAGTCACCACAGGTGAATTGATAGGTGTCAAAAATACCTTTTAATTATCCGTATACATTTCAGATACGTGTTTTTTCATTTGCTTGCCCAGTCCAGCTTTGTTGATAGAGGTACCTTTGCAGTTAAATTTGATCCCACAATTTTGTAGTCAACCACAGATGAATTGATGGTGCCAAAAATACCTTTTACTTTATCCGTAAACCGATTTCTAGTACGAGTTTTTTTTCACTTTGGAGCGCAGGCCACTTTGTGATAGATGCCACCTTGCAGTTAAATTGAATCCAGCAATTATTTTTTTGAATTTGAGGGAATTTGAGAATAGCTGTGATTTGCCGTCTTTTAATAAGAGACTTTCAAAACACTTCCATAAACCCTCTATCAAATTTTATCTTACTTGACATGGAGCTAAATGCAGGTGGTAAGCGAGTAAAGAGGGGGTAGGACATGGAGGTAGAGGTACAGAGAAGGATGGCCTCCCTTCAGTGCTGGCGACAACACGCAAGCCACTATTGTCGGTTGCAGGACCGTCAGGCCTGTCTTCTGCTGGTCAGGGCCTGTGAATTCTCAGTAAGGAACAGCGTCGCCGAATGCTGTTACTTCAGTGGTTAATTGCAACCTGCATCCATCAGTCTTAACCTCCTGCGTCCTCCCCAGTCAAAACGGTCCACAAATGTCGTCATCAGCATCATCACAATCCATCCAACATGAAGCGAAGCGCGAGCCCAAATGTCAACAGTCGTACCCAACTACTGTGGATAATCCATTTTCTGAAGACCTCTTTGATGACAAAAAGTGCGGTTGGGGGTCAGAAGGCATGTTAAATAGAATCAAGAGGCACCAAAAGGGGATGATTTTGTCTGCTCTGACGCCCAGCGTACTGATGCCATCAGAGGAGGAGAAGAAGCCGGTCCAATCGGCAAAAATCCCGGGCGGTCAGCAATCGCCTTGCAGATCCCTCTTGCTTGTAGCCCGCAGTTGCTCCTGGATGCCAGAATGTCAAGGACCACGAAGTCACCTGTGTTGATGATGAAATGAATGACGACATTTGCGGATCCAACGTGGTCTTTTCAGCATAATTTTGCTTGCAAAACCGCTTCATCACTGTGACGAGGAGGAAGACGTGGGGTAGTGTCAGTACGGGTCCCAGTTCTTCAAAAAAAAAGGGAGAGGGCGGTCCGCAGAATCCTCTGATATGATTCTGCCAAGCCACGGTCAGCGGAAACCCCGCTCGCTTCGCTTATCCGCGCGACAACAAAGGTCCAGTGACCCTCTCCAGCCTGGGCCTTCTTTGACCAAACCTCTGATTCACCCAGCGATGTCATATGCCGCCCCCTTTTTGCCGTAAATGCATAATAGAGGCAAAATTTAGGTGTTTAACACCACCACCAACATGTCTAGACACATGCAGCGAATTGCATGAGCTGAAATGGAGGCAACACTTGGCCAAAAAAAGCCAGACCGACACCGGCTTCCAACCACTTGGCACAAACCCTCTGTCTCAGCCTCCTCCTCCTCCGCCAACACCAAGCCGTTCCTCTGGCTGCCCATGTCTCTTCAGATTCATGATCAGCGGATGCGGCCTCCGCTTCAGCCTCAACCCAATCGCCCGAGGTACCACCAGCACCGACCAGAGACCCATCCTACCCCTTCTCCTCCCGCCAGTTTGACGACCAGGCAAGCAGCACAGCGGCCAGTCTACAGCCATTCCTTCTGTCTTTCCAGGTGGAGCAGAAGAAACACTTTAAACCCAAACCCATCCCAAAGCCAAAAAGCCTGAAATGTCGGCATTGGCCCAGGGCTTTTGGCCTAGGAAATGTAGTCTATTCCACCTGGTGGGACACAGATGGGTTCCGCCATGTCCATGGCCCCTTGCCTGCCGCCCAATACCAATGCCGGAGCAGCATTACTTTCTTCGCCAAAAAGCCGACCCTTGCCCTTGCCTTGCCACGTGTCATCTAAAATTATCAAGAATCTGTGGGGTTTCCGGAAAAGTCCATCTCACCACCTGACACATGTACTAGTAAGCACGACCAAGGCACGCAATATCTCTGTTGCACTCACTGGTGAGCTGGGTGGATGTCTCTGGGGGGGACAGTGGCTCTCAGCTCGGCCGCAATACGGCTCTTCAAAACCGCAGGGATAGTGCAGGGCTCTTATCCTCCAAGGTCCTCTGGTGGCATCACGTGCCCAGAGAAACCAGGTCGTGTTGAAATTAATCTGTCTTTGAGACTGTCCACACACAGGTCAGGGGAGCTGTGTACGGCGCTCTGCAAAACTAGACCGGATGCGCTGGCTGGGTGACAAGAACCTTGTGCCAGGGCAAGGTGGTGTGATAAAGGGCAAATCCTGCCTGGCCGACCTTAAGATCGTAGGCAGGAGAAACATCCCTTGCTGGCACAATGTCAGTGACCTTTGTCTCCAGAAATTACCAAAAGAGCTACCCCGGGTCCTGGACTGCCTGCTGAGGGAGGCCTCGAAGTTCTGAGTTTCGCATCTTCCGCCGTGTCGCGACCCTGCCTTCGTCCCGCCTGGCTTGCGTGCAGAGTCAGCTCGGCCTCCCCGTTCAACCGTACTCATTGATGACTGGTGGCAACACACTCTGGAATTCCTCCTCCACATGTCTGCAGGCGATTGTGGGAGCATCGTCAATGCCGTTACGGCAGTTACGGGAGTGGACACATGGCCTGACAAGCAGCGGTGCGGAACATTGGGTGTTTGACCACCCGAGAGTGGAAGCAGGTTAAAGTGCTCTGCAGACCATCCTTGCCAGTTTTGAAGAAGCCACCAAAATGGGCAGTGCGGACAATGCCCTGTTAGCATGAGCATTGTGGGGTGAACTTAGTTCTGGAACGATCATTGGACAGCTCTAAAACAACAGGTCCCGGTCGAGGTAGTCGGCCATCTGTCCTGCGACGGAGGAGTTAATAGACGGACTCCCACAGATTCGGACACAGAAGCCATTCTCCCGTCCGAATCCACAAGGCCCGACAGTTTCTTCCTCAATTTTATCGTTCATCATTAAGGCAAGGTGGTTCGTGGTTCATCGGTTGTGCAAGGCGCGCATCAGCTTCTCATTGTGCATCATCTGAGGCAAGTCAGGCTGTGTTTAAGCAGGTGCCGGTGAGTAAGCGGAGGAGTAGGTATTCCTAAACACCGACGTATTACCGACGTCCCCCTGCATTGGAAAAGAGTTTGTGTGGATTTGAGGCGGGATGAGGAAGATGATGGAAGATGAGTTTGCTAGTGCATCCTCGACCCAGAGGTGGCTTGGAAATCAAGGCTCCATCTCTTCACATGAAGTGCATGGATGCTCCATTACCTCCAACATGATCCTCGCATAAGGAAGGCCATTCAAAATGAACAACAGTTTACAGAGTGGGCCACCCTCCCCTGGATCCCCGGTACTAAACAAAACTCAGTGCACTTTCCTTCCCGACCCCACCCAAAAAAGAGAGTAAAAATGCAGGAAATGGAGAACCTTTAGCGTGATTAATCAACTGGATACATCTGTTTCGTCTGCTGTCCAAACTGTTCCCAAATGTCCACGGTGGAACAACATCAGGCACATGACAGCATTATAGTGCCCAGTAGACCGTAGCGGCAAGCAGCAGCAGCAAGCTGGCAAAGTGGCAGAAAAGCCTAGTGGTAACCTCTGGCGAATCTTATTTTTACCACCTCACCAACGCATGCAAATGCAGGGCACCACATCCAACACGACAGAGACCACTTAAGAGTCATGTGCACATACTATCTGCGTCTCACACCGAAGTTTGTTGTATGTGTTTCCCGGACCCAATAGACTTCCCTGGTAGTCCCAAAATGGGACGAATGGCCCAAGCTCGCTCGCCACAGTGTTCGGTGATACTGGAACTGTGGTACTGAGGAAGGCTGGAGTTGCACACGTACTTCTGCAATCTAGCCTTCAGCACGACGACTGTTTTCGTTGCTGCGTGCATAAGGCATATTTTACCGTGTAGAATAGATGAACGGACGCCAGCCTGGGCCTCAATGCAACCCACTGTAAGTCTGGACCCTGGCACTGGAACCTCCGTGTAATAAGATGACAGATGCTACGCCTCCTGGGCTCCACCCGCACCCCATGTAAGTCGGCCCTGGTGCAGCGTGGACCTCCGTGTTAACAGATGGCTGAAGCAGCACTGGCTCCTGCGACCGTTTAGGGGGCAATCAGAGAGCTTCAAAATTTCTCTAAAAAATCTGATTTTGAAAAGGTGATTTCTTGAGGTTAAAGTAGTGTCAAAAAGTGCCCCTAGGATGACACAAATTGCACAATTTGAAGGCTTAAAATTTTTTTGGCTGGAGTCACTATGGGGTTCACATCATTTGATCTCCAGGGGAGTCCTGTGGCCCTAAACACTGAAGAAGGTTAGGAGGAGAAATTAAAAACCATTGAGATTGATTGGCTAAACACTCTCAGAAGCCATGAGGGGGCAAATGTCCTTCTCAACTAGAGAAGTGTTTTGGGGATGATTAGGACATTTTTAAATTTACTTATGGGGTGGTGCGGACGAATTAACATATCAACACTTGTAAAGAAAACCTTTAAAAAAACTGCATGGGATTGGTGTATGTAAATGATAATAAAAGGTAATAATGTAAAACTATTAAATAAAACTTCCCTAAATAATTCTGTAAACAAATGGTCGTTACCCAAAAAAATATACTAAATGACATCACTGTAACAAATAGCATAGTGCCACTTTGAGATCTGTGGGTCAACAGGTTTAGGGGGTCATGCTGTAGGTACAGGACAGGTATAGTCAATGACCAGTGGAAACTAAAATGTTGGTTGAAAAGACTCCTTTTTCCGACACATTTAATCTTTTGGGTCATCAGGGTTTTGGGGGCTTATGCCTGTGGCCCAGGACAGGTTAAAGTCATGTCCAGTGAAACTAAAATGGGTGGTTTGAAAGACTCCAGAATTTTTTCCGACACTTTTTAATCTTTTGGTCAGACAGGTTTTAATGTCAATTGCGTCTGCCGTACAGGACAGCATATATTCCAATGTCCCAGTTTCAACTAAAATGGTGGTTGAAAAGACTCCTTTTTTCCCCGCACTTTTAATCTGGTGGTCCATGCAGAGTTTGGGCTCATGATGCTGTGGTCCCCCAAGGACAGAGGATAGTCCTTTATCCAGTGGAACTAAAATGGTGGTTCAAAGAGCTCCTTTTTGTGGCACTTTTAAATCTGGGCTCATGCAGTTTGGGGCTCATGCTGTGACCCAGGACAGACATAGTCAAAGTCCAGTTCAACTAAAATGGTGGTTTCAAAGGACTCCTTTTTTTCTGCACTTGTTAATCTTGGGTCCATACATGTTTAATGGTCATAAGTGTAACAGAACATGGTATAGTCAATGTTTCCAGTGTCAATCTAAAATGGTGGTTTGAAAGACTCCTTTTCCAGCACTTTTTAATCTGAGGTGTCGTCAGGTTTTAATGGTCATACGTGTGGTACAGAACAGGTAATAGTCAATGGGTCCAGGTCAACTAAAAGGTGGTTTCAAAGACTTCCTTTTCCCTTTCCCCGCACCTTTTTAATCAGGGTCATGCAGGTTTTGGGGCTCATGCTGCGATACCAGGACAGGGATTATTCAATGTCGCAGTTCAAGTAAAATGATGGTTCGAATCATACGGCCTCTGGCACTTTTTAATTTGGGGTCATTGCAGGTTTAAAGGGTCATGGCCTGTGGGCAAGACAGGGATAGTGAAGTCCTGTGAGTTTTTTTTTCTGTGGCTTTTTATAACCTAAGTGTGTTCCTAAGATTGTAGCATGATCCATTTGACTGTTGTGGATGGTGTAATTCCACTTCTCCATCCCTGTATGGGTGTACAAGAATGAAGGTGTTGTTCATCTCCATAGACTGTTAATAGTCATTTGCGGCGATATCCTATTATCGACAATCGGAAGCTATTGATAATTGCCGATATTGACTATCGACCCGATGACAATAGTCAACGTAATCGCTCATCACTACTTATTTCCTCTATAATCTGAACCTCCCACTTCAGCCTCAAAGATGTCACACATGCTTCACCAGGTCTCTGAAATGAGCTACCATGTTCAATTAGACCACTTCCCAACATGCATAATTTTAAGGTGCATACCCTAGAAATACATCTTCTTTGGCAGGCCTCCCGTAATCAAAAAGCAGTCTCCATTCCTCTCATACCCCTCCTTCAATCAATCCTATTTCTGACACTCCATGCACCTTTCTGTGTAATGATGTAATATCTGGATGACTATCCCTTTGCAATCCCTGAGTTTGTAAAGCCTGCATTTGTAATTCTTGTAGTTTTATCTGCTCCCTAAGCCAAAAAACTTCTTATGTTACTTCTGGTTAGATAATACATCCTTTGAATTTGAACCTTCAGAGATTCTGTATTTGTAGTTCTTGAAGTCTTTGTGTTTTCCAAACCTAACAATTCTTTGCAATTCTTCCGACCAGAGGACCTTTTTCTCCCATCTAGGTTTCCATACTTTTTTGCTTTGTAGCATCCTCTCATATTATCCTACATGTCATTTCCGCTAATCAAATGTTTTGTAAATATGTTATAATTATGTTACAATCAGCCTTAATGTTTTTCTTAAAAAAAATTTCTTAAAAATTTTAACGCAATAACATATGTTTGGTATTTATTTTTTGATTTATACTGTCATCTATTGATGGCATATTACATGTCATAAACCAACAAAATTAGATTTCTACGGCATTTAAAAATATATACATATATTTTGTATTTTTTTTTTAGGAAAGATACATTATATTAATACATTCTTTGAATTTGTAATACCTTGTAATTAAATTGTTCTGCACACTCCATTCCAATGTCAAATTTCCCCCTTTTTCCTTTTTATTTGTCTACCTTTAATGCACTTTTTTCATCTATCTTCAATACACTTTTTTGTCTTTATTTGTTTACCTTTTTTCAACTTTTTTGTCTTTATTCATCTACCTTTAATACACTTTTTTATTAGTCTACCTTCAATACACTTTTTTTTTTTTTTATTGTCTACCATTAACACACGCAAAACCACTTTTGGTGGATGTTTGCTATATTTAAACTGTCTCCATTTCATTCACTAACATATAGTCTGATGAAGTATATCCACACAAAACGCGTTACTTCAATAGACCTATTATTAATGCTATGGATCTGAGTGCTCATATCGGTACTGGCCACTTCCTGATGAGTTAGCATAAGCGACTTTCTGTTTATCCCATATTTTGGAAGATGGCTGGACCATTGTCTAAACTAAAGAATTTTATCCCACCCTTTTCCCCACATAGATTGCAACCTCTTCCAGGGTCCTCACACCTCTTGTCTTGATCTTCTGTTAAAGATAGCGTTAGTTACCTTGATAAAGTGTTTAATGGGTGCCTCAACCGTGTATCCTCTGCATCATATATATAGCTGCCAGAATGACTTGTTTATTGGCACTTTATAAACACGAATTAAGAGTATTATTGCACTCATATCACCAAGCGCCTTCAATTTATAGATCAAAAACAGAAAAGAATGCCACCGCTCACTGTATTTTGAATATGTAGTGAATTCTATAGTGTAAGATGTTCAGGGGAAAAACACCAGGATCGTCTTGGAGAGTGATCCATAAAAAAAATATGGATTTCCAGCAATCGTCAACATTGAATCCGATAAAGCACTAGCTGCTTACGTGGTTAGAACTACTGGATTCACTGGAAACACTAGCTGCTTACATGTTTTAAACCACCAAAATGAGTTACTACTAATGAATTACCATTTGAGAAGTACAAGTTGTATGAGCAGCTAGTGCTCCTGGGGTTGTGATGCTTTTATACTATTTTAACTTCCATTAATATTTTATTGTTTAAATAAAAAAATAAAAAAGAATCTGCTTTGGAAAATCCCATTTTGTTGGATAAATGCCCAAATGAATCAGTGCAATGCAGAGGTGTGCTGGGTTCTTCAGACACAGTTTCTGAAACCACTCTCTGTTCCCAGCTGTTAATCCTAATTGTAATCTCATTTAATATTTCAACAGGGAAAAACAGTACACTATGTACTGTATTATTTATGTCACACCAAGTGGAATGTCTTTGCATAAACATGTATTCAATAGGGGCATTTATGTTTTATTGTTTAGGCCTTTAACTCTAAACATTCATAAAATAAAAACATGCATTAAAAAGAAAAAAAAAAAACATCCTATAGCATGATTCTCTTTGAAAATGAACCTTAAAAAATAGATAATTTGCTTCTACTTTTTCATTTATTATTATTATTATTATTATTATTATTATTATATTGCCTTGATTTTACAGAAACTGATTAAAAAGCTATCATCATTACTACTTAAGTTTGAAGTTTGTGATTGTTATAGTTATGTACATTACAATATGATTATAATAATTGTCTCTTTTCTATCCAATATGAAAGACACTACTACAATAATATACTGAACTTGCTGCTGAATTAATATAGATAAGAAGAACTCGATGACATTGTCATAGGTGAACAAGGGATAAAGAAAATGTAGGGAAAGGCATGTGATTGATTTTTGTTTGGCCACCGAATAGCCTTCAGGCATCATATTAAGCAGAAATCCTCCTCACAGGGTAATGTAATCTAAAACGCTCATCTTCTCTTAAGCCAAAAATACATCTAAGAATCCCCATGGTCTAGAACACTAGTGGGTAAAATATTATATTACTTGGCTTTTCTTTGGCCAGTAATGAAATTAACTCCTTCCCTGAAATGAATTACAAGGACGCAAAGAAAGATTTTGCAAGAAATAATTAACATTAATGTGTGGCATAAATCATGAAGGTACATTAAAAGAGAGAAGGAGGAGACACAGCATAGCACATTTTCTTGTACAACAAAAGAGCATTATTGAAGCATTATTATGCATATATTTGCATATTGCAACCTTGTGCTTTAGGTATAAAAAGGAAAGTAATTTATATTCATAAGAGTTGAAAGAATCTCAAAGCTGATGTTGTATCTGAATAATAATTTTTACTCTGTTAATATTAAAGTGTATCACAATTCATGTTGATGAATAATAATTTTACACATGCTCTATTTAAATGTTTGTGCGAGATTTGTGCAGAATTATTTTACAAGCTATACTCATGTTTCAATGTGATTTTCTGCTAACTAGAAAATATGGACTTAAGTGAGTATTCTGGGATCCCTTTATTCATGGCCTATCCGCAGAAATTCTGTGTGAACAAATAGTCAGACCAAAAGGGTTTTCCAAGACTTAAAAGAAAACCCTCCCACCTCCCACTATGCTATAATAGAATATTAACTCATATTTACATCTCCCATAACTACCATTCCAGTGCTGGCATAGCTGCAATGTTCCCCCCAGTCCCTCACTGACGGGGACATGTTCATGGGTCACATGGTGCCATGATCTCCTGCTGTGTAACTGTATGAGGTCATTCACACAGCGTTTTTGGATCCGAAAATCACATCCCAAAATTCAGCTGCGATTGGATCCTAAACTGATTCAACACGTATCCAACATGCAGCTTTATAGTATAAAATAGGACTCTTGCTGTGTTTGTCGGACCAAGAACTGACATGTCAGTTCTTGGAACGGATCTAAAAGACGGATTCGAAAGACGCAATGAGACAAGCATTGGCGATCACTTGTTTGAACGCCGATGTATGTTTCATATTAAAAGCAATGTAAATCACATTGCTATTTATTAGATACGAGTTTGGGGGCCGACTTATTTATCCAAACATGCATCGAAAAGCATATGTTCACATAGACTCAACACGCTGTGTGAATATTACCTATGTGTCGAATTTATTTTTTCTGTATCTGTACTGGCCACAAATAGGTGTAAAGGACACTTTTTTAACATTCACTAAGCCTGTGAAAGTCTACGGATGCCTCTAGTTTGTACAAATAGCCAGAAAATGTACTCATCGTGTATATTGGGGATGGACATCAAATCCGGTATGAACAGACTGTGGCACACAATCAGCACTACATTACAATAACTCACTCTAGCCCATCAGCTGGATTTAGTAACAGTCAGCAAATATATCTGATCATTTCTAGGCTATAACATAAGATAAACAGAAGTAAAGCAGCACAAATATAAAGTTAGGTAAACAAATTAAACTGAAAGGACTATATACATATAAACATACTGGGCCTCATGTATAAAAACTTTCTAGGTGTAAGTCTTTCTTTATTGCCCATAGCAACCAATCGGAGCTCCACCTTCATTTTTTCAGAGCAATATGGGCCTCATGTATGAAAGCTGTCTAGGTCTAAGACTGTGTTGTCCATAACAACATATCAGAGCTCCCCTTGCACTTCATATAGTGCTCTGAAAAAATGAAAGCAGAGAGCTGAATGGTTGCTATGGGCAACAAAGAAAGTCTTAGACCTAGACAGCTTTCATACATGCCCCCCCTACATAGAATAAAAGGGGAGCCCTGATTGGTTGCTATTGGCGACAAAGAAAGTCTTGCACCTAGACAGTTTTTATACATGAGGCCCACTAACTTTAAATGTTATTTATACAAGAAAAAATATATACTTTGCAGTACCTTTATATTTAAAAAATAAAAAAATGTTATGCGCATCACTGAATGCCATTCGGTTTCTGTGGCACCCAGGGTCTAGTTAAGAGGTTATTAAGACCTATAATTCAGCCATGTTAAGCAATCACACAATAGGATAAAAGTCATCTTCACGGGGACTTGTTTCTCTGTAGTACAGAAGTATTGCAGTATATTGATGATCAAGTGACTGCATTGTAAAGTCCTGTGGCAAGACTAAAAAAAAAAAAAAAAGAAATAAGACAAAAAATGTTAAAATATCACTGTTAAAAAATGCGTTATGTGCTTTATAATGGTACCTATAAAAATTACAGTGCTTTCTTCAAAAACAAACCCTTATAAACTGTAGCACTTCTGATGGATATATCAAATGTTTACAGCTTTTAATACTTTTTATAAGAAGCATTTTTATTGTTCAATGGTAGTATAACACAAAAAAAATAATAAATTAGTTTCACCCTTATTGTTCTGACAAAAATTGTGGAATTGCTATTTTTTTTTTTTAATAAATGCTTTCCAGTTGATATTATTTATACCAAAATAAACTCATTATGAAAAACACAAGCTTTTATATCGCCATATGATTGAAACATGAAAAGTTTTGACACTCTGAATGCAATTTTGAAAAAAATAACTGTACCATTAAGAGTTCAAAATAACTGCACCTTTAGGGAGTTTATTGACCCATAGTCAGTGAACCTATAAACTGACCAAGCCTAATCGCCAATTTTGCCCTACTAGGTAACTTAAGTGGGGAAAATAATGCTCATTATATGGCAGGTTGTATAAATTCTAGGATTGTTTACAGTAAGAATATGACTTTTTTGATAACTGGATCACATTATATAAGCATAAGTAGAAACTGTCAGAATCGAAAAAATGTTATCCTACCAACATGTGTTACTTGACACACCTGGACAGTAAGTAAATTGAAAAATATTGACTCTATGTGGTGCACAATAATTCTCTTGCACATTATGTACAAATTATATATTTGAATACCAAAAAACAATTAAATTAATTAAACTATAATTTGCTTAGAAATATCTAATTATACAGCCAATTTGTTTTGTTCATTTGTAGTAGTGATTCATGAGTCACCATAGGATACTTTATTAAAATGCACTGCATGCTACAGGGAATCATTTTTTATGGTATACGCACTTTAATATAAAGATTATTGTCTTCCTATTTGGATATGTACATAATTGTATTATCGAGAAGATTACAGGAGTTTTAAATGAATTTTAATATGACTTTCCAGTGCCTGTTGTTGGCACTGTTAGTAAAGAACATGCTTATTATTATGTGTTATAGTATGTATAAATATAGGGCGACCGGTATGTATTTTGCCGCTCAGATGCCTTTTTTTGCGTGCATTAGTAGCATAGAATGCGCCTGAATCTATGAACCTGTTCTGCTGTGGGTCATAGATTTAGCACCTTCTAGTTACAAAGGGACACTTCTAGCTCAGGTAAACCACTTTTAAAGTGGTATACCTGTTCCAGCAGAAATGTGCCTGGATTTCCCGATCAAAATTCATAAATGTGCAGCTTTGTACAGCTGTAGTGCATCACACCTCCAGCACGCCCCCCAATCTTAGGCACAGTACAAAGTGCCGCAGGCGGTTTATAATGCGTCTAAATTTGGAGTGCGTCTGATTACAAATATAGAGAACAGGGCTGTGCCAGTTTTTGGACTGAAAAGCCACCAGACTTCTGGCACATCCCTGTACATACATGTCGTCCATAATGTCTATTAAAAAGATGACACAAATATATTCCAGATGCTGTACACATACTTTTTTTGTATGTTTACATGTATGTGCTGCATTTCAGATAGACCATTGGTCAATATTTTATAGCTGTATCTAGAATCAGCTCATGTGATCTAATGTTCTAGCTTTACTTTCAGTAGTAGCCTGGATATTTGTCTGTTCTATTGTACCTTACAACGTCTTAAATGGGTTGTCTGATTGTTAAAAAAAACAGCTATTTAGTGGGCAGCATGAGCTCCAGTCCTGGGGTGTCTGCCAATGGCATCACCAGTTACAGGCCTCAATGGTCATGTGCCGTTTCAACAGGAGGAGACCACTGGTGCATGTCAAAGTATACAGGGTAAAGTAAACAGTGAACATAACTTTGTCCATCAGAAGCAGCAGGACTGGAACTCAGTGCTGAAACAAAGTCAGTTGGAAAAGGGAGTCTTTATGTATTTCTTTTATTTCAGCCCATCCTCGGCCTATTAAAATGTTTTTGTTTATTTTTGAAGCAGACAACCATATTTAAAGCTAATCAGTCATACGTACAGAATTGTGATTCTGTAAACTAAAATACATGTGCTAAATTACCTCTGTGTAAAAAGATGATTTGTAAACTTTAAGGAGGACATGTATGAAAGGGGCTGCGCCAGAAGTCTGGCGTATTTTCAGCCAGACATCAGGTGCAGCCCCGTTTGCATTGCGGAAAACCCTCCCATACGCCATTATCAGGCGCATTACAGAGCACAAGCGGCACTTTGTAATGTGCCTGATTTCGGGGGGCGTGCGGGAGGTGGGGTGCACTAGAACCGTACGAAGCTAGATTTATAGCCTTGCTACGGCAATTCTAGGCGCATTACTGCTGAAACACTTTCAAAGTGGTATACCTGAGCCAGAAATGTCGTGATAGTGCTATAATGCGCCTGATTTATGACCTGCTGTAGAGCGAGTTCATAAATCAGGCGCATTCTAGGTTATTATTATGCGCACGAAATTTGGCATTTAAATGCCAAATTTCATACATGCCATCCTAAGTCTAACCAATTTGTAAGTCCAGAGGCTAAAATCTTCAAGGCACTGAATACTTGCACAGACTAAAGGGTGGCCACACCACACCTGTTTTCCCTGAAAATAAGACATCCCCCGAAAATAAGACGTGGTACTTTTTTTTAATGCAATTCAGAGTTTGGCTGCTTTTGCTGATGTTTGTGATGAAATCACTACAGTATATTAGTACATGTTGATTTTTTGTTCAGCAATAAATGTGAATTCTTGTTCATGGAAAAAAAAGAAATCCCCTAAAAATAAGTGTTTAGTTATCTTTAGGAGCAAAAATTAATATAAGACACTGTCTTATTTTTGGGGAAACAGTGTAGCTGTTGGCCAGATGTTTAGTCAGTCAACAGCTATTTCTCCTGACCTCCCCATACCAATTCATGCTTGGTTCAACTGTATGAGTTGTCAGTGGGGAGGGCTGATAAAGTTGCCAACAAAGACCTCTGGCTGTAGCCTATTTCCTTTGAGAACAAAGAAACATCATGTTAAAATTCAACAACCCTTTCCTTTCTCCCTACATCTCATGATGGAGTTTTGGCTGAATGTCAAAAAATACATTTGATGGTTGTTTAGTCTTACTGATTTTTATGGGTTTGAAATGCCTTAGTCGAAGGTGTGTAGTCTCCTTATCAAAGCAAACAATTTGGATGAAAAATTGTATAGCAAACATTTCATACAGAAAAGAAAATGATTCTGCTGAAATATTTAGGGCCACATGTATGAAAACTTTCTAGGTCTAAAAAACACTTTGTTGCCCATAGAAACCAATTAGAGCTCCCCTTTTATTTCATGTAGTGCTATGGAAAAATGAAAGGGGCGCTCTGATTGGTTGCAGTGGCCATCAAAGTGAGTTTTAGACCTAGACAGTTTTCATACAAGTGCACAAAAAGATAGCTTAGCTTAAATATAATGTAGCATGCAGATAAAACTGGCCAGTACATATTTTCAGAGTTTGGCAGTAAGCAAGAATGTTGCCATTCACTGGGAGCAATCATAATGCCAAAAGAAGTTGTCTGGTTCAGTTTTATAAGAAAATGTTAGGCTATTGGTTTCCTGATAAAATGAAAATAAAAAAAAGATAAAATGAAATACTTGCCTTTCCTGTTGCCTCCGTTCCAGTGCCGATCCACCATCTCCCCTAGTTCTCCCCTAGACTATCGGCCACTGCAGCCACTGATTGGTCATGTGCCATGTCTGATGTCTTCGTTTGAAAGTGAATAGCTCAGCATTGTTGACATTAGCAGTTTCATGTGACTGCTGCAGGCTCAAGCTGACCACAGCAGCCAAAAGTCACCAGTACTGAGGTGAGATGGGTGGTATGTTTATTTTACCATGGCCCGGTTGAACTCAGAATGCCCATTGATTTAAAAATGGAGAGGTTTCTGGAAACCACATCTATCACACATTGATGGCATGATATGCCATCAATGTGCACAATGGGACAACCCATTAAATAGAAATAGCTTGGAGAACTCCATTTATAATATTTAAAAAATGAAACTCTCTTTATGAGCAAGTAGCCAAATGTTTCATCATATAATGATTACAAGGTTTTTTAAGATAAAATCATAAACAGTGGCCAAGTACAGCTTCTGTCGGTGATTTTCCTACATCTCCCCATTTCATGACACTATATAGTGTGACACCTTACATACCTTCGGCCGCCATCTTGGCCCGGCCCGGGGGTCATTCAGCTCTGGGATCGCCGTCTTTTGTAGGCGGAATGGCACACAGACACTGGGCTCCAGTTTAACACTGGCCTCAGCCAGTTTTATTGAGGCACATGCAAACAAACAAAACAAATAAAAAACCTCAGGCCGTCTGGCCACTGACTAATCACGTTAGTCCCTCTCTAGCCGTGGACTGGACCTAGCGTCCAGTACCACCAATGCATACACTTGCCAGTATCCACCGGCGCCGGCTTCTCCTAAGCCTCTGGGGGCCAGAGCCTCTGTCTCCAGCTCCTTTGCTGCTCCACACTCTGGTAGCAGACCACGCCCCCGATCACTTGGAGAGACAGGCTTTTTATAGCCAACCAGAGACTGGCCCAAAACCAGACATGGAACCTGGAGACCTGGGACGCGGGAACAGCCACCCACCCATCTGCAGCTGTTCCGGGGAAGCCAACCCATAATGGCTGGATATCAGCCATGCTATATACAGCTGTCAGCAACCTAGTGTTGCTGACAGATAATAATTGGCTCCCCCCACCAAGCCCAGGCTCTTGGTGGCACGTCTCTACCAGGATGGCTCCCCTTAGTGGCAAAGACAGGCAACTACCTGTTGTCACTTTGTCACAATAGTTATATATATATATATATATATATATATATATATATTATATATTATATATATATATATATATATATATATATATATATATATATATATATATATATATATGTAATATATATATATATATGTATAATATATATATATATAATATATATATATATATATATATATATATATATATATATATATATATATATATTATATTGTATGTATAATATTTTAATGTTTATATACACTCCTGTGTATTAGTTTTTCTATTGTATCCGGGTTGGAGTCGTACTGTTTATGAAATCCACAGGACTGGTAATTATTCATATATCTGTCATTATTGGCCTTTTGATAAGTAATTGAATTAATAGCTAGTCTAACGGGCCTGACATGTGCAAACAATTACTGTACGCAGTGCTGTGTGTGGTGACATTATAAAATAAAAACACATATACAAATGTTTATCCTGAAGCACAGCAAAACATGAGCAAAATGCCAACATGTTTCATTCCAGCAGCAGATACATACATTAGAGAATATCGAACAATAATAGTGCATTATTTTATGAACATCTAGATAAGTATCTTTGGCTTATCAAGCAGAAAGTCCACATATATAACTTCTAGAGATTACAGACACAAAAGAAAATTTAGGAATAAGTAAGGCGATATTCACAAGAAGAATATACAAATTTTGAGAATTTACTATGCTATTGGATGTAACAAATCCTCAGTTTGCTTTTGACACACTGAGTCTTCAGAAAGCAAAAGGGATATTAGCCAAGCCAGCATCACCCCTCTGCATACAGTTGTTGTGGGTTTTGCCCCTCATCAGTGCATAGCACTGCTTTGCTCTGAACAGATGAGGGGCAAAACTAAACTAAACTTATCTAAACCCTTTTCATTTTCAGATTTTGATTTGACTACATTTATACTACACACTGTAGGACACTACAGACATCTGACAGACAAGGGTAGGGTCCTACCTACTGTATCTCCAGAAAACATGTCAATACTACTACTTGTATTCCACATGAAATAACTGTTTTGGAGTGTCTTTCCATAGAATTCTATTCTATGTTCCTACTATCCTCCTAGAAATGCGTTATTAAATTGTTAACTGGGTATAACCAGTTAAGAGGGAGAAGTCCCGCCTTAATCTAACATTGTCCATTCAGTGCTGAGAGTATATAGAAATACTCCCCCTTGACAAAGAGAATGTTAGCATCCACTTGTCAATTAATTCATAAATTTCTATGAAGATTAACAGAGAAAGGGATAAATATTGTTATAGGAGAAGATTTTCATTTTATTTGAACACATGTTTTTTACGCAAGTATGTCAGATGATGTTACAGGTCCTCTTTAAGAGAAAAGATGTTGAGGAAACAAGTTAAATGTGCATTCACATTATACTGTATTATGATTGTTATTTATTTTAGCGCTCCATTAATTCCAGGGCACTGTACAAGTCAAAGGGCTCATGTACATAATATAAGACAAATACAATAACAGTAAATAACACTGATACAGAAAGAGAGATGACTCTGCCGCCAAGAGCTTACAATCTAATATGAAGACGGGAGAGATAGAAGGTGAAGGACAGAGATGTTTGCATTATGGTGTGGTAGCAAGGTTATTGTAGATTGTTAGCTATCTTGAAGAGATGGATTGTTGACCATTCTGAACAGATGGTTTTTCCGGTTGCTTTTGAAACTAATGAGGGTTGCAGAGATCTGTTGTGAGTTCCCGAGTATGGGGGAAGCATGTCTTGGAGATAGTTGTGTGAGGAACTGACAAGAGGAGAACAGAGAAGAAGGTCTTGTGAGGAGCAGAGATTGTTTGTGGGAAGGTATTGCAAGATTAAGGCAGATATATATGCAGGAGTCAGGTTACGAAAAACCATATATGTCATTGTTAGTAGCTGTATAGGAGTTACCAACACTGCCATCCAAACTCACTCTCCCAAAAAGTGTGGGTCCTAGTGGTGGGATTTCCACCTGTCAGACATTTATGTTTGATATGCCATTAACGACTTTGGCTGGAATAACCCTTTGGTCACTAAAGGAACAAAAATAGCCTTGTATAATATTCAAAACCCTATTGACAATTATCAACATTAGACTAGCAGTAAAAAGGGTATCACATTATTTTGAAAATTGCTCACCAAACATGAAGATATGTTAAACCTGGACATATGAGTTTCCAAAAATATTTTCAATGTACCATACCAGTAAATTGTAACTCTTAAAATAATTGAGGAATAAGGGTATTTACTTTATGCATACTATAGTTATAATAAAAATATTAAGTTGGCAGGAAAAATTTAATTATGAGACACGAAAATGAACTGTGAGTTTAAGTCCACATTTACTATATTTTTTTGCAGCTTTGCTTGGACCTGTTTGTATTGTACTGTATAAATCTATATAAACCTGGGCACAATGCTGTGCCATTACAACTGATATTATACTCGCCACTTTGACATCTGAGCAGCAATATCAGGATATGCTTGGTAGGGTTAACATTATCCTAGTATGGTAACTGAATTGTGTACAGTGCTTGACTATAAAGTGAATTCTATTTGTAGACTGCAGGATTGACATTTTGGTTTAATCTGGGATTACTACAGCACTGCCTAATGTCTTTACATATAGCCACCAAGGGTACTGGGTGACAAGTTCTGAGGCCGGTTGATAGGGCTCAGCTGCTACCTTCACAGCAAAATCTAGTGTTTGATCTGGTTGTGGATGTTGAGTGGAAAATGCTAATGCCCCAAGCAATGGATCAAAGTAAACCTTCATTGCTTTCTCTTATCTGTTTTCTATGATGTTACTAAACCCTTGGCTTTAGCCTGCTACAGTTTATATACTGAAGAAAGCTGTAGTAAAATTACCCAAGCAGCTGTAACACAGACCCTATCATGACCTTTGTATCAAGAGGTGTTTCTGCCCTTCCTCCTTCATTTCCTAGTGAATTTATTTAGGCTGCAAACCATTTGATCCTTTCACATAAGTTAATTCAACGGACTTAAATGTGATGAAGCAAGAAATAAGAGAGAAAATAATGCGGGTACTGGTGGAAGGATGCTGGACCACAGTGTAATATGTTGAATTTAAGGAATGTCACCAAATATTCATTAAATACCTACATCACCTGATATGTGGACATTAGAAGATAAAAAGAATAAAAATAGTGAAATTCTTATAACACAGGGAGGACTATTGGAATCTATTGTAATTTCTAAAAAAATGTTTTTGTAATTCTTGCCATCTTTCTGCTCATGTATTTAGGGAGGTTTTAATAAATCTGCAAGTTGTAGCAAAGGTAGCCAATTTACTAAAATACTGTAGATATTGTCATATTATGACTTAGTTTCAGTACTATTTTTTTAAACAGAAAGAGCGACATGTATGGACGGGGCTGCGCCAGAAGTCTGGCGTCTTTTCAGTGCAAAGACTAACGCAGCCCCGTTCACTATATATTTAAACAGGCGCACTCCAATTATACTTTGTAGTGCACCTGTTGGGCGTGCTGGAGGTGTGTCGCATTATAACCGTACAAAGCTTCAGTACAACAAATCCAGGCGCATTACTGTTGGAACAGTAGGTAGAGCACTTTAAAAGTGGTTTACCTGAGCCAGAAGTGTTGATTTGTAGCTATAAAGCGCTAAATCTATGACCCGCAGTAGAACAGGTTAATAGATTCATGCGCATTCTACGCTACAAATGCACGCAAAAAGATGTGCCTGGGAGCAAAAAGTCATACATGTTGCTTTAAGTACAGCCATATTGGTCTTAAAGGGTGTGTGATTTTATGCAACCCACTTTCTAACCATGTAGGAAACATTACCTTTGGAATGTACCGATGTCACTGATGGTTATGATTAGAGATGGGCGAATTGATTCTAACGAAGTGGAATTCGTTTAGAATTTCAAGAAAACTTCGGTTCTGAACGAAGTCGAAGTTTGGGGTACTTCTGGTAAACGAAGGGTGCTTTTCATTGAAAAAATGGCTGCGAGCACATGGCGTTACATGGGGCAAAGAACTCTGGGAGGAAGAAGGGCATAGCCTGCACGACATGTGCAGAGATGAAGCCAATCAGAGACCGGCGGGATTCTGTGATGTCACCGCACTATGTAAGGATGGGTGCGACGCTTGGAGCTCATACCGCTCTCACTGTACTGATCAGGGAAGGGCTGCCCGGTGATTGTTATGAAGAACTGTTTTTATACAGCGATTTTTGTGGGGTGTCCAGTTGTCTAGAGACTGCTTTTCTTACATTCTATTTCTAATTTTTGGGGTTGGATCTGAAATCCAGTGTGGTCCACTGCAGTGCATACACATTTAAATCCTATTGCTCACAGAAATTGAATATCCAAGGGGGATCTAAGCCAGTTCATGTTGTATTCATTTAAAGAAACGCATTTTTCAATACAAAATACCACTTTATTTTGGGCCAATTTTTTGGGCAATTTACATCCAGGGTTAATTTAAACGTTGTTTTCGTGTGGGGACTCAAGAAAAACCCCCATTTTTTACCTCCAAAAAAATATAAATTTTTCCCGTGCCCAATTCAAAGCAAAGGTTAATTACAATTTTATCTCTTGTTGTGTGGGTAAAAAAAACACGCATTGTCACGCTAAAAAGTATTTTTTTTTGGGGGTCATTTTTGGGAATTTAAAAGGGAAAAAGTTTTTTTTGGTTGTAGAAAAAAGAAATTTCTTTTAAAAAAAAATTTTTTAAAATTTACCCGGGTTAAAATTTTTACTTTTTTTAAAAAGGTTTTTAAACGGTTTAAAATTTTTTTTTGGGGAAAATTTTAAAAAGGGGAAAAAGCTTTTAGTGGGTTTTTGGGGAGCTAATTTTTTTTTTAAAAAACGAACTTTTTTAAAAAGGGCCCCGGTTTTTTTTAGAAAAACAGTTTCCGGGCGGAATTCCCGGGTTTTCCCGGGTCAAGGGAAAATATTTACGGCCCAGGTGGCCAGGGGCTCCCATCCCTCCCAAAAGCGCTTCTCAGGGGGCGTGTGCGGCTAAAAACCCCGGGTTTTTTTGGTTGAAAATACCCCCCCAAAAACCCAAAAAAAGGGTTTAAAATTTAAACCCAACCCATTTGGGCTGGGCCGGGAGCGGGTCCCCCCCTTTCCCGCCCCCCTTTCCCAAAACGGAGGGGGGGCCCCCCCAACTATTTAGCGAGGATGAACAATTTGGGGGGGTCAGCAGCTACTTGGCGCGAAAAAATGGGGCCAATTCCCCCTTTGCTTTTGCAGGGCCCAAAGTAAGATTTTGAGAGGGGCTGGGGGTTTTTTGTGATGGGTACCCTCTGCTACAAAGGGTTTATGAGGCCAGTGACGATGAAACACAAATGATGATGATGTAGCCCACCGCATTTGGGGCGGGGGAGGCAAGGGGTTCATTTATCGTCGAGAAGAGGGCGTCGCTTGGCGGGGCGGCAGCGGCGCAGCCAGCAAGTGAGTGTGTGGCCGTGAGCAGCAGGATAGCGCAGTGTGAGGTCGGGAGCAAACGGCCCCGGGGTAAAAAACCCCCCTTCGCAGGTCCCAAAAAAGTGTGGCAAGGGGTCAGCGAGGGGAGGGCGGCAGTGTCATCGTGCGGAGGTTTGGGGGTAAAAAACCGATAAACCGGCGGTGTGGCAGGTTTTTTGCTAAGACACCGGGGAGCCGAATTTGGGTATATGTGTCTGTAAGCGAAAGTTAAGGTGGCCAGGGAGCTAACATTGGCACCACGGCCTGCGTCAACAATGCAGGTCACTATCCCGGGGGCCGGGGAAACGGGCTGATTGGTGGTCCCTCCTGCTGCCGCGCAAACAGCACGCCAGCGCCCAGTAGCACGAGCCTTGCAGCCAGTCAAGCTCCACCACCCCCTGCAGAAGGGAAACTGTCCTCGCACTCATGGCGCCAAACGTTTCAGCGGGGCGATTGCAAGAGACAGAAAGTAGCGTCCAAAACCTCCTAAGTGCAGAAATGACGTGTCCTGTCAGTTGTTGGTACTGCAGTCCCCCCCCTTTCCAAATGGTGAACTCGACCGTTCGAGAAATAATGGCTTGTGCCCAGGGGGCCCAGATGGAGAGTTCCCGCCGTAATTTCTTTTCCAAAAAGGCAAGACCGGCACTTATAAATATGTAGAACAGAAGGTGGGCCAGTCCTTGAGCTTATCGGATTTGTTCCAATGTGCCGGCAGGCGGACGTCTGGAGCTGTAACTACGGTCAGGGCCAGTACATGTCCTTTACGGCCCACTGGGTGAATATGCTTCCGGCCCAGGCACACCAACAACTTGGACAGGAGACGCTGCTTTCTCCTCCACGTTGTCAAACTGAGGCTCCTGCGCCAATGTCCGCCTCCTCCTCCTCCACACACCCATCTCAGCCTCCACAAGTACTGCTCCATCATACCACGTGTAGGGCACAGCGGTGTCACGCAGTTCTACACCTGGTTTGCCTCGGCGAACGAAGTCACACAGGGGAGGAACTGCTCCGCGTCATGCAGCAAGAAATCGATGTGTGGCTTTCTCCGCGCAAACTGCAAATCGGACACCATGGTGAGGACAATGGGAGGAACATGGTGTCGCGCTGCACCGAGGAGGGATGGTCCATGCACCCTGCATGGCGCAGTGTTCAATCTGGTTGTGAAAAGGTTCCTGAAGTCTTTCCACCGATCTTCAGAAATTCTGAAAATGGCCAGGAAACTGTGCATGCACTTCATCCATTCTACAAGCCAGGAACACCCTCCTCGAGTTGCAGCGGCAGAACAGCCTCCCCAAACACACTCTGATATGCGATGTTTCAACTCGTTGGAATTCCAGCCTGCACATGTTGGACCGACTGTATGAACAGAGAAAGGCCATTAACGATTTTTTGATGATCAGGCGGACAGGAGTACTCCCTGTGTAACTTTGATGTCAGCAGTGGCAGCTCATGCGTGCCCCTGCCGTTTGTTGAGGCCTTTCAAGGAGGCCACATTATTTGTCAGTCCCCGGACTGGGATGAAAAAGTCTTTTCCACTGTTTCATGCCCTGGAACAGATGCTGAAAATCGTCTGGGCAGGGGACGGAGGTGGCGACTACATCTCGCGGCCACTGAACCCGGGGGGGATGAAATGGAGGAGGAGGGGGGAAAATTGGGCAGAAGATTGTCTGGTAAAAATGGGGTGGATTTTTACCCAGGTGACAAGAGAAGAGGGCAGGAGCAGTGGAGGAGGTTGTGGAGATTAGGAAGACGAGGCAGTGACCCGCAAGCACCGTGGCAGTATACAGGGAGATTGAGGCGGGGGGAGCCCCCCGGAGTCACTTGTGCAGATGGCCCGCAGCAGTGATTTCCCTGGCTAGTGAAGCCGAATGTCAGCATCCGGCAGAGGGATGATTTGGGCTATCCACCCTTTTGGCCCTGCTCCCGGTCAAAATGGGAGCCTTTTTCCCAGTATTGGGGGGAGGACAAACTCAAATATATGGGGGGAAATCCTCCGTAGTCAGTTGGCCGCTGCCTATGTGCGGCATCGTCCCCCCTCTGACAGGTTGCCGGGGGGTTTTTCAGCGCTCACGTACTCTGCCGCGGCTCCCGGGGAAAGGTGGGGGGTGGAGCAATCCCCAGCTCCCTCAGCAGCCCCAAAGTCTGGAGTCACTGATGGCAGTTTTCCTTTCACCCCCCCTAGTGGGGGGAGGGCAGTGCCAGCAGCAGAGCCCCTGGAGGCCCCTAAACCCAAAGGGGGGGGCCTATTTGGAAAGCACTTGCACCCCCGTTAGAAGATCGCTGGTCTGGGAGCCAAACTGGATGTGTGGCCGAACTTTTCGAGGTTTTTCAGCGGAGAAGCTGTCCTGCCGGCCGTAGTGTGGCATCAGAGCGGGGTGTTTAGTTTCTCCACTGCCCCCCAACCCTCTTTAAGGGTGGTTTGCCCCCCCTCCCCAAATTGTCATTGTGCCATTGTGTGACCTCATGCTGCTGCTGTGGGGTGCTGTTGTGAATTTTCACACTGTGTCATTGTCCCCTCTGTGGCCCCCTCCTGTTTTTGCCCCCCTCCAGAAGTCATTGTGCCACTGCCTGACCCCATGGGTGCTCCGTGGCTGTGCCGTGACCCACACACTGTGCATTGTGCCACTGTCTGACCTCTGCTGCTGCTGTGGGTGCTGAGTGCCTCAACTGTGTCATTGTGCACTGTCTGCCTCTGCTGCGCTGTGGCTGCGCCGTGATACAACTTGTCATTGTGCCCTGTCTGACCTCAGCTGCTGCGTGACTGTGCCGTGACCTACACCTGTGTCATTTCCCCTCTGTGGCCTACTCCTTTTTTGCCCCCTCCGAATGGATTGTGCACTGCCTGCCCATGTGTGCGTGGCTGCTGCCGTGACCTCCACATGTCATTGTCCCCCTTTGGGGTACTCCGTTTCTGCCAATCCAGAAATTTTTTGTGCCACTGCTGACCTCATGCTGCTGCCTTGGTGTGCCGTGACCTCACACTGTGTCTTGTGCCACTGTTGACCTCTGCTGCTCTGTGGCTACTGCAGTGACCCTTTCACACTGTGTCATTTTGCCCCTGTCTGACCCATGTGCTGCTGTGGCTGCTGCCGTGACTTACCACTCTGTCATTGTGCCATGTCTGCCCCATGCTGCTGCTGTGGCTGCTACCTGACCTACCCCCACTGTGTCATTGTGCCCCTGTCTGCCTCATGCTGGTGTGGCTGGGGGGGGTCCCTGCCCACACACGTGTCATTGGCCCTGTCTGCCCCATGCTCTGCTGTGGCTGCTGCAGTGACCTACCACTGGTCATTGTGCCATGTCTGACCTTGCTGGCGTTGGCTGCTGCGTGACTTACACCTCTGTCATTGTCCCCCTGTCTGACCCCATGTGCTGCTGTGGCTGCTACCCTGACCTACACACTGTGTCATTGTGCCACTGTTGACCATTTTTGCTGCTGTGGTTGCCGTGACCTCACCTGGTTTATTTTGCCCCTGTTTTTTCTCTTGCTGTGCTGTGGCTGCTGTCGTGACCTACAACGTGTCTTGGGGCCATGTTGACCTCATGCTGCTCTGTGGTGCTGCCGTGACCTACACACTGTGTCTTTGTGCCACTTTGAAACCCCTGCTGCTGCTGTGGGTGCTGGGACCTCAACTTGTCATTGTGCCATGTTACCTCATGTGCTGCGTGGGTGCTTTCCCTGACCTACCACTGTGTCTTGTCCCACTCTGTGGCCTATCGTTTTTTCCACCCCCGAATGTGATTGTGCCCTGTTGACCTCATGTGCTGTGTGGTGCGGGGTGACTACACACTCTGTCATTGTGCCAATGTCTGACCTCATGCTGCTGCTGTGGCTGGCCTTTACCACCACTGTTCATTGTGCCACTGTCTGACCTTGTGTGCTGTGGTGCTGCCGTGACCTCAAAGTGTCATTGTGCCCTGTTGACCTCATGTGTGCGGGCTGCTGCCGTGACCTCCAACTGTGTCATTTTGGGCCCCTGTCTGATCTGCTGCTCTGGCTGCTGCCGTGACCTCCACACTCTGTCATTTTTGCCCTGTCTGACCTCATGCTGCTGCTGTGGCTTTTCTGCCGTGACCTACACACTGTGTCATTGTCTCATCTTGGGGGCCCATTTTTTTTGCCACCTCCAGAAAGTCATTGTGCCACTGTTGACCTATGCTGCTGCTGTGGTGCTGCCCCTACCTCAACACTGTGTCATTGTCCCACTTGTGGCCCATTTTCCCGTTTTCCACCTCCGATTTCTTGTGCCCCTTGCCCTCATGCTGCTGGGCTGCCCCGTCACCTCCACACCCGTCATTTATGTTGCAAAACCCGAGCCCCCAGTTGTTTTTTTCCAGCTGCGCTGCCATGAATTTATCAGGATACATTCCCCCCTTTGTTTTTTGGTCAGTTTTGACCCCTTAAAGGCCACAGGGAATTTTTTTTGTGAAGGATTCTAAAAGCGGCGGCGTATCTGGTGTCATACTAAAAACAAAAATTGTTGAAGACCAAAACCAAACTCCCCCTGCATTTTTAAAATGGCACAAGTTCTACAGCCCCTGGGCTTGTGCAGCTGGAAAAGTGTTTTTTTTAAGTGATTCGTCCCGAAGTAATTTGGAAGAAGTTATTTTTTTCCGGAAAAATTTGGCGAAGGAACGAAACGATTTTGGGGGAAAATTTGCCCATCTCCGTTATGATATTTTTTTTTATTTGGTTTTAGGTCGTGATGAAAGAACATTTTTAAAGTTCCCCGTGATATCAAATTTGCTCACAGAAAAAAGAGATAATAGTAGGAATATAGAAAACCGTCTCACAGATCAAAAGAAAAATTCCTAAAACAATAATCTTTAATAGATATGCATTAGTCATAATGGTTGCCACTAGGCCTACTGCCAGCAGGTGCCCGTCTGCCACATCTTGCCTCAGAATGCATGGGCCCTATGTCCTGAGCATTCAGATGCATGTCCCTTGGTCACCAGGACTGCGTGGGCTAATTAACTGTTTGTGCATTCTTGGGCTGTACGCAAAATTAAAGCCCTTAGAGAAGCAGAGTGTCAACAGCACCCTACATCCAGTATTTTGGCTAGTAGGCCTAAGGCCTTAAGCCTGCCAGCTGTCATCCACTAGTCCAGACATCACATTATCTCACCGCCTATGCCTGACTTCACTTAAAGAAGCCAGCCTGCCATTCGTCAGGGGAATGGGGAGAGAGGTGAGTTTATTTATTTTCCTTTTCTATGAGTAATGTGGCCCTACTGCCTACCTGGAGCCCACCTACCACCTACCTACCTGGGAACCACTTACTTAGCTGGGACCCACTTACCTACTCAGGGGCATGCATACCTACCTACCTGGAGCATACTTATCTACTTGGGGTCTATCTATTTACCTAAATGGGGCCTACCTACCTAACTAAAGCCTACTTACCTACTTAGGGCCTAACTATCTACATGGGGCCTTTCTACCTACCTAACTGGGGCCTACCAACCTTGATACTTAGAGTCTACCTACTAACCTACTTGTGACCTACAAACCTACCTACATAGGGCCTACCTTCTCACATGCCTGCAGCTTACCAATCTACCTACCTTGGGCCTACCCACCACCTGCCTGGGGCCTGTCTACCTAGGGCCTACCAACTTATCTAACAGGAGGTCTACTTACCTAAATTGGACCTACTTACCTACCTGAGGCCTTGTCATTTACCTATCTACCTAGGACCTTACCTACCTTCAGACCTGGGGTCCTTCCTACTTACCTGTACCTTCTTACCTGGGACTCTGTCTGATTTCCTACCTACTTGGGTACCTTATCTGACTATCTACCTTTTTACCTTGTGCTTTGCCTACCTACATGGGGCCTTGCCACCTGCCTACCTTCCTACCAGGGACCTTGCCTGCCTACATACCTACCTACCTACCATAACAGCTGTATCAGAGAAGCTTGTATGCAGAAAAAGATAAAATCTCCTGACCAGAGCAATGTGTTTGGTAAAAGTCTTGATTTGCCATTCCCTACATGTTGAAAGCTAACCTTTGTAATGAGAAAACCCCTTTAAGTTGGAGTTACTATGTAACTATCGTATGTGTACTAGACCTATTGTCTTCTAGTTAAGTCGAAGGTGATGGAAATACATATATTTTTAGTCCAAGTATTAACATAATCTGCCATTCCTACGTATGACCTTCTGTATATAATAAAAAAAAATAGAGAGAGCTTTTACATATGAGTGTATTATCAATATAACATAGATGGTTGAAGAAATATTTATTCAGATAAAATGTAACCTTTGCACAGTGAAAAACTACAGTACATTCACTTTTCCGAGGCAATGCTTTGAAAGTTGTTTATAAATCTATTACATGGCCCTCCTACTTTATCCTTTATTCTTAATGTTCCATCAAAAGTGATATTAGAGAAAGAGAGTCCATAAATACCATAATTGCAGTATTTTCAAGGCTACCTCCAACAATAACTAGTTCATTATTTTCACTTCATGCGAAGTCTTTTTGAGTATTTCATTTATTGCTGGTAGAATTTTAAACATTAGACGTCTGAAGCTATTTTAGCAGTGACTTATGTACCACTGTGATACTGCCGTGACTTTACAAGTACATGATCATTGTATATATTGTGAAATTTGTTCCTTACTATAATTTGCTGGAATAGGTCTAATATTTGTTAACTCAAAATATCCTCAGTTACAGGTTTTGAGTTCATAGACTTCTCTGCTATACAGCATCTGAAAGGTCTATGATAACATCCAGGAGGACTTAGCCCTAAAAGTTCCTTTGTCTTTAGTAGGTGCCTTTGGCTCCTAAACTAAAAAAAAATGTAGGAACCACATACATTTTTAATCACCAAATGTAAGTACATATATAATTACTGTTACAAAATAAGATATACTGTGTACAGTGTCCCATATCTCTTTCCTTCTTCTCATCATTCATTTTCTGCCTTTTTATAGATTATAGCCTACTCTAGCCTAATTATTTTTACTAACACTGGTCCCTACGTTTCAGAATATAACTATTATCATACTGGCCCCTATGCACAAGAGTATATCCACTATCCTACTGCATTATGTCCAAATTAATTGTAATGATCCCTGGACAAGAATATTGTTTATAATTTTAGTGCATTATAGTAAGTTGCAATTAATTGCAGTCAGCAGCATGCTTCTGTGGGTATCAAAAGAAAAGGGTTTGGTACTTTATCAATTAAAAAAAAATGCTTTAATGTTCTTTAGTGGGAAAAATAGCAATATTGCATATATAGTAACTTTAAACAGACAAAAAAGTTATTTAAATAGCAAGCTTTCGAGACTACTCATATCTGTTTATGAGGTGTGCTATAACAAGGTATCTAAAGACATACACAACAGGGCAGCAAAATTTCAGAAATGGACATAAAGAAGAGAGAATAGAATAGAAAGGGCTGGAGACTATATACTTAAAAGGACACTGCCATCAGAAATTAGTTTTTTTGCAATTATTATTAGCTAAATATTATTAGCAATATTCCTGAAAAACATTTTTTTTTGAATTTTTGACAATTGTTTTTGTTTTATTTAGGCAGTCCTATTCATTTAATGTCATAAAATGTTGCTCTTCTTCAGCTGTGATAGAAAACCTTTGTATAGCAGGGCAGACTTTATTTAAGCAGCTACTTAAAGCTATCTCTCTGTAGTCTCTTTACAAATAGTAGGTAATGACATACTAATTGCTCCATTGTTCTCTACACATGGATAGATAAAATTATGCTAGACTACAGGTAGTACATGAAAGAAAAAAAAAATCTGCATTGGAGAGAGTAGATAGTTCTTCATACGTATCAGGTTATTGGTGATCATATTGAATCTTCTTAGACCAGAAATAATGACCACCAAGCAATCTTCTCATTGCTGTGCTATCAGAGCTCACAGGAAGGAAGTCAGAGAGAGTAATACACATAGGGGAACTTTTTATTCACATATAAAAAATAAGCACCCAATTAAAAAAAATCCATATAATAGTCACATACTGATTGTCAACGGGTGAAAAAAATTGATGATATTGTCAAAAAGAAAAGACAAAATAATGCATTGTAGAGCAGTATTTTTTCCATTCAAAAGACGAACACGGTAACAGAAGCCTAAAGGACTATTATAGCTCATGGAATGCACTGGATGCCAATAGTGTCCATCATGACATGGATCCAATACCTCCATTATTTTTATCTTTCTGTTTCTCTGATGAAACAAATATTTAAATAATGATGCAGATGGAATCCAGGCTTGAGTCCACAGTTAATCAGTGTCAAAGTTTTATTGATTAGGTTGTAAGTTCAGAGATCTGATGGCCCTGATATGTCTGGACCAGATTCTTCAAATATTGCATGAAATTTAGTGGTGATCCATTCTTTGCAGAAAGCAAGTGAAGACAATGTTTTTCAAAGAGGTGTTTAGCAGAGGTATCTGGAGGGTGGTTCTTTCATGTATTACCTCAAGTCATCATGCACACAGCCATGTTAATAATCTATTTTGTATGGATCTGTATTAACAACTATGCACCCATACTATTTCTCTGGGCACCTAAAAAGCCTGTTTCCATGGCATATATATTTATCAAGTGGGAAGCTGTTACAGCTCTATACAAGCATTGAGATGTATAGAGCTGTAATATGACACCCATTACAGTCATTGCTCCCAGTGTGGACTACATTAGTATTATAGAACAGTATAAAGGCACATATTATACAAAACCAAAGTGACTGGGTGCTGTGGTTACAGATTTTCTCTGCCTGTAAAACCAGTGCATCTGTTTGTCAGCTTGCCTTTTTCAGTCATCTTCAGTGAACTCTCCAAGACAGATTCTAACTTGTTAAAGTTTAGTATTTATAAAATACAATTAGCATTATTTGAAACTAATGAGTGTTAATTCTTAACACATCTGCAGGAATTAAGGTCACTAATTACAATTTCTCAGCAGGGGTTTTTAGTGAAGTCACTGTACCAAAGTTGCCATTTTGATTACATATGACAAGTTAACAAAAACTTTCACATCAAAAACTTTTCTACAAGCTAAAAAAACATGCTAGTATATTACAGAACAGCAAGTGGTGTTCACAGGGCTGATGACGAATTTAGTGTTATGAATATTTTAGAAGAAAAACATTTACACAAGTTACAAAGGTAATATAAAGCTAAATTCTCTTCAGTTGTTCAAACACATTGGTTTGACACATTATAATGAGCAAAATTTGCTGACATAATGCAGTGCTCAACTGCAGCAAAATGTCCTACTGTATGTAGTGTGTCTTTGTGAATCCATATCATTTTATTAGAATTCAGAGCTGCTTTGACCATTTGGCTGGTTGTTACTGGAAACAGTCAATGAGCTTATTGTCACACAAATATTCAAGGATGCTTTCACACAGCACAGTTTTGGTGCAGTTTTAACTGTGCTCCAATTAATCTGCCTTTATTACCAACACGCTTCTTTCACTTTTCTTAACTGTTTGGAAAGTGAGTGATCAATCAGTGTGTTTGTAATCCACAAGACTTCACACACAGTCATTGATTACTTACTTGAAACACCTTTCTAAACAATTTAGACAACTTAAAGAAGCTTCTGGTAATAATGGAAGTTTAATTGGAGCGCAGTTAAAACTGCACCAAAACTGCGCTGTGTGAAAGCACCCTAAAAGTTCAGCTAAGCTACATGCTGGATTATGAAATTTCAGGTTTCACACTTGCAAAATTGCACGAAGAAGTGGTGGAGAATTCTTGGTATATGTACTGAAGGTGTTAAGAGACGTTCACATGATTAAATTTCCACAACGAGAACACATTGGTTTCCTCGTTCAAATTCCACACTTGCAAGTGCGGAGATATTTCTTTATATTGCGGATATTATATATTTTTATATTAATTTTATATGATCAAATTTTTTAGTTAAATAATAATAACACATTCATTAGGTGCATTAGACTCATTGCCTCCCACTCAGCCATGCTAGCATCACTCTGCTCTGTACTGACGAAGGCAAAACCCCGAAACAGCCCGTCTGCAGATGAGTGATGCTGGCTTGGCAAAAAATCCCTTCTTGCTTTCCAAAGATCCAGTGGGTCAAAAGCAAATTGAGGATTTGTTACATTCAAAAAGAGGGCACTAGAGCTACTCAGCCCCTTTCCCATAATGCCTTGTGATATGCAGATGCTTCGTGGAGTGTAAAAAGGCAATTTCGAATCTCCACACACCTATATAGGTGCTTTCCCTAAGGAGAGATCTTCCCTTTCTGAGCTACTCATTACCTCACACTCAGCCATGCTAGCATCACTCTGCTCTGTACTGACGAGGGGCAAAACCCCGAAACAGCCTGTCTGCAAATGAGTGATGCTGGCTTGGCAAAAAATCCCTTCTTGCTTTCCAAAGATCCAGTGAGTTAAAAGCAAATTGAGGATTTGTTACATTCAAAAAGACGGCACTAGAGCTTCTCAGCTCCTTTCCCATAATGCCTTGTGATATGCAGATGCTTCGTGGAGTGCAAAAAGGCATTTTTGAATCTCCACACACCTATATAGGTGCTCTCCCTAAGGAGAGATCTTCCCTTTCTGAGCTACTCATTGCCTCACACTCAGCCAAGCTAGCATCACTCTGCTCTGTACTGACGAGGGGCAAAACCCCAAAACAGCCTGTCTGCAGATGAGTGATGCTGGCTTGGCAAAAAAATCCCTTCTTGCTTTCCAAAGATCCAGTGGGTCAAAAGCAAATTGAGGATTTGTAACATCCAAAAAGAGGGAGCTAAAGCTTCTCAGCTCCTTACCCATAATGCCTTGTGATATGCAGAGGCTTCGTGGAGTGCAAAAATCAAATCTCCACACACCTATATAGGTGCTCTCCCTAAGGAGAGATCTTCCCTTACATCGTAGCTGGCTCAGTTACGTGCATTGTACACCAGAAAAAGGGTGAAAAACCCTTTCATACATTTCGCCCTTAGTGCCAGATGCATAAAGCCTTAAAGGGGTTGTCTCCCTACAGTGATCCGTCCTGTTTTCTTGTTTTCATTTTGAATTCAGAGGTGTGTTTACTGGCTTCTACTAGGCTGCAGTAGAAGCCAGGTCTGTATCTATAGCAACCAGTGCTGGCAACCTATCAGGAGAGATCAAACAAGTCTGTAGCTATAGCGACCTGAGGAGCTGATGCAGCCCATACAAGAGGGGATATCTCAGAATAGGTAGGATATTGTTAATGGATATATTGCAAAGTGACTTGTTTTTGTAAGATCTTTAACATAAAAAAGTTCAGAAAAAACAAACTACCCAAAAGACATCACTTAGCGAATAGATACAAAATTAAAAAATACCTTTAATTGAAACCATATTAAAATCTATCATTACCCTGCTAAGACTCTAAAAATACCTAAATAACCTAGTCCTAAATATCAAAAATGTAGGGTGATCGCCCCAAAAAGGGCGCCCCTACCCAGAACCTATATACCAACTATCAATCCCTATATATCCCTATTGGCAAAATATAATAATACACAATAGATAGGCACTAAATGTTACTATGATACATTAACATATAGATGGTACTCTTTTCCTTCTGTAAAATCCTAGAAGAACTCCATTCATATGATATTTAAATATGTGGACAAAAAAATATATCTTCCAATTCAACCATAGCAATCAATAACATCCAGTCGACGCGTTTCCCCCTAACCGACATGAGGGCTCACCAGGACAAAACGGTGCATCAACACAAAATCCACATGTATTGATGTATCAGATACTCAATAATAATACCACCAAATAGAATCAATTAAATACTTGCATGACCAAGATACATAATGCAGGTCCCATATGTTCCAGATGATGGACTGGAGTGAGACAACAAGGTACTGCCAAATTGTTAAAATGGGAAAAGTGTAAAAAATAGGTGTATTGTTATCCCCCGCAGGGTGAAATTGGCATAAAGAGATGGTGTAGCCATAACACAGATAAAACACACATCTCAGCACAGCTCTAATTTTGGCCAGCTCCAGTGTGCACACCACACAGTCACTATAATGGTCCATCAACATACAAAATTAATTTGTTCTTTGATGACCATTGTATGTTGAAAACATAACTCTATGCCACATTGGTAATAAATTGTGATGCCCCATAATATATCCACCAATATAATTCAAAATGAATATTCAAAAAATGTACTAAGATAACTACCAGCTGCTGGAAGCTTGAAATAAATTTCTATGTTGAGGACAGAGACTTCTTCAGGTCATGACCTTTATACACAATGTACCAGAAAAAAAAAGAAAATGGGGTCCTCACCTGGTGCACAAAGGAGCAGCTCATGTAAACAGCAGTACGGAATATGTAGTACCGCATTTGACCACTAATCAACGCATTTCACTTACATGGGTTTTACAAGTAAAATGTTCATGATAGTTAGCTGGATCAGTGTCTGGGACATTCTATCTTGTAACCAGACTCAACATACAATATCCCAGGAAAAGCCATTGTATGTTGAAAATATTGTAGCAGCTTTAGTTAATTAGGGATACTGATGGTGTATTTTATATTTAGGTATTTATTAATAGTTATTAAATAAAAGTTATATTTTATCTATTTCCTCGGTTTATAAATTCTAGTAGTTTGATGGTTTAATGTATGAGTATAACCAGGCTTTGATCATCTTTGTATTGTGGGTTTCCTACACATATCCATCATATTAGGACCTCGTGGCTTTTTACTTTTGAAAATATTGTACCCTGAGAGCATTTCAACTTGAGGACTCACTGAAATTACAACTCTGGGCTATACATATAAAGTAGACAGAAAGAACTGATGTAACACATACAGTATCTCCTTTACCCCTCAGCACCAATGGCCTCCAGGACACTGCTTTTTCTCATGGTTCTCATCCTACCTCTCTGACTGCTCCTTCAGTGTCTCATTTTCAGGTTCTACCTCCTCTCCTCTTTCTCTTGCCGTTGGGGTTCCTCTGAGATTGGTTCTAGGCCAGGCATCCTCAAACTGCGGCCCTCCAGCTGTTGGGAAACTACAACTCCCATCATTCCTACTGTTGTATATTATATAATTGCATGATGGAGGTTTTAGTTAGTTTCCCCAACAGCTGGAGGGCCGCAGTTTGAGGATGCCGTTCTAGGCCTTCTCCTCTTTTCACTCTATATAGCCCCCAGTGGACAAACCATGAGCAGATGTGGTTTTCAGTGCCATCTCTATACTGATGACACTCAATTATATACCTCTTCCCGTAACATCACTCCTGCCCTGCTATAAAACACCACTAACTGTCTGTACGCTGTCTCTGACATCCTGTCCTCTTTCTATATCAAACTAAACCTCACTAAAACTAAACTTCTTGTCATCCTGCCATCTACTAACCAACCCCACCCTGCTATTTCTGTGTCTTTAATCGGTCTATCATAACCCTAGCACAAGTCCACTGTCGGGGGTTATACATATTAGATCTGCCCTTTCACTCGCATATACAACCCCTTCCCGCTCTTGTAAACTTTCACCTCAAGAATACCCTTTATTACAATGAAAAAAACTCAAACCTCATAAAATACTCTTTTTCCTTTCACTTTTGACATTGTAACTACCTGTTTAAACGTCCCCATCCTGTAAACTCCCCCTCTCCAATCTGTCCTGAATCAGCAGCCAGGTTGTCTTTTTTTCCCCATCACTAACAAATGCCTCCCCCGGGGTCAGCCTGTACGGGTTGCCCATTCACTACAGGGTCAACAAAACTAAACATCTCACCCATAAGGCTCTCCAAAAATGCGCATCCCTTATCACCCTTTCCTCATCGTCTTCCCCCTCCCCATCCTCTGCTCTGTTGATAACACACCTTAGTCATCTGAACCTCCCATGTCCACTTTCAAGATTTTGCATGTGCTGCACCAGTCTCTGTAGCATGCTACTCCGTATGATCAGGCACCCTCACAACCCGCATAATTTTAAGTGCGCCCTGAGAATACATCTTTGGAAGGCCTTCCAAGATCCCTAATTGTTTTCCCCCACCTTCAGTCACACACACTTCTGTCATTCTCTGCACTTGACACTAAAGGGCCTATCTGTATAAAATTTACTGTCTGGGGGCATTCATCCCTTTTATAAAAACTACCCTATATTTATGAAATATAGCTGTACCATTATGTAAACTAAGCACTTCTCACTCTTCGTTTCACTGATACACCCTAATACATTTTAAACTCTTGCAAGCAAGCCCCTCACACCTTTGATCTGTTTTTAAATAATTTTTACTGTAATGTTTGGTTGTCTGATTTATACCCTCTAAATTTGTAAAGTGCGCGAATAGTTCCTATATAAATAAAGATTAGTATATTATTATCCCGTGTGTTCACACGAAATGCTGGAGCCATACTTTTTTAGCTTTTCGGGGATTTGGGTTTTTTTCTCCCATCTTTCTATTATTATTTGTACATACTTTTACTTCTTACACAACTGATAAGTATTTGATTATTCATCTTAAGGTTATTGAAGTATTGCATGGCAATGCTTATTTATATGTACAATATGTCAAATTTGTATTTTTGCATTTTTTTGCACTTATGGAACTTTTGCATTGATCGTATATTTGTGGGTAGCGTATATCTCAGCTTTATTTCTTTTCTGGTCCCTGCTCTAATATATAACCACTTTGGTAATGTTAACATGGTTTAGGTAGTGTGTGGCCATTTGAGGGTTTTAAAGTGGTTTCAATCATGGTGTTATTTCAACAAAAATACAGCTATGCAACAATCAACACACAGTGGGGAACTACCTGTTTTGTGGCAATATAGCTGAAATTAAATAAAAAGGGCATTTTACTGCTACCACGGCAGTTCAAAAAAGGGAAAACCCCCCACAAATAGTCACCACCATACATATAAATTATGGTTCAACAAAGGGGCTTCCCATGCAGGGCTAACAAAAACATATTGCGTCTGGAGGTGAAACCCTTTCTACTGTATACTGAAACAACGCACATTTACACAACTAAATCTGAAGCTTTCAGTGGGACAAAAAACATCCATTTCTCCCTCAATATACAATCTAATTTGGGCTGGGATGACCATTTATATTTGAAACAACTGATTTGAAATTTTTCCAGGAAAACTGGGAATTTTTCCAAAACCCCAAAATGTCCAACCCGAAAAATTAGGCTATTTTCAAAACGGCTTAAATTGGGAGTATTTCGCCCCTATTGCGCTCAATACGGCGAGTTGTCCCAGTTAGAGAGGGCAAACGATTTTAACGAAGTGGAATTCGTTAAATTTCAGGGAAAAATTCGGGTTTAAACGAAGTCGAACTTGGGGTATTCGCGGAACGAGGTCTTTCTTGATAAATGGCTGCGACACATGGCTTTTTCATGGGCAAAGCACCTGGGAGGAAGAAGGGCTACCTCAGACATGCAAGATAACCAATCAGGACCGGGGGGTTCTGTGACGTCACCGCACATATAAGACCGAGCCGCCGCTGGGAGCTCACACTCCTCCACTTACTGACAGGGGAAGGTGCCGCTGCGGTGATAGCGCTTTCAAGAACTGATTTTTACACAGCGATTTTTTTGGGGTTCCCCACTTGTCTCAGAGACTTTTCTCTAATGTTCTATTTTCTGATTTTTTGGGGGAATTTGGATCAAATCCAGTGCTCCCCTGCCGCATATACATTCAATATCCAAGTGGGGTCAACCATTTTTTGTTGTATTCTTTAAAAAGAAACACGTTTTTTACAAAACAAATACCACTTTCATTTTTGGGTGCTCAATTCTATTTCGCAATTTTTATCCGG